>MU227784.1:500479-513562 GCA_018584345.1 Thuja plicata | reverse complement strand
TTTATACATTGTTTATTTCATTGAGACCGTGAGCTTGGCATTTGTAATGTATTTGTTGTTATTGGATCAATGTATTTTTCCCTTGAGCTTGGGCATCATGCAATGTTATTTCTATCATTGTATGCTTTCTATTTTTTTGCATCATATATTTTTTTATACACTGTTTATTTCATTGAGACCGTGAGCTTGGCATTTGTAATGTATTTGCTGTTATCGGATCAATGTATTTTTCCCTTGAGGTCACGCATCATGAAATTTTATTTCTCTCATTGTATTCTTATTGTTGTTGTGTGCACCATATATTATTTTATACACTATTTATTTCATTGAGACCGTGAGCTTGGAATTTGTAATGTATTTGTTATTATTGGATCAATGTATTTCACCCACTTATTCATTATGTTGGCATCCTTATTCACTATTTTCATTATTGTTACTTTGTTTTAGGTCTTCTCAATGGATAGAACATTTTGTATTGAATGTTTTCATTTGGAGTCCTTGGAAGAACAGTGCTCCAGATTATTTAATGTGTGTGATGATGACATCAAACATGCTATTCTCTACCTCCTGAAACATAATATTGTTGGCTCACATGTACACGATGGGGTGATCTATAAACTAGTATTTTCTACTCTCTTTGAAGTTACCAGTCGGTTAGAATGGGTCTTGAAGGTGGTTAAGCATGTGGTTGTTTCCGACAATTTGCAAAAAGTTGCGCAGGGGTTGAAACCATCAATCCAAACATTATCTATGGCCGGCTTGGCTCAATTTTTTTATAATAGAGTTGGCTTTGGAAATAAAATGGTGGAGACGTGGGAGGTTTTAAAGCAATATTGCACCAATGATGACTACACTTCTATGACTATCTTCCATGGTCACAATGAAGATTTTTTCACTTGTGATAATAAGAATGTTATGATGGACTACTTCTTTGGAGTTGGAATTTTTGTTAACAAACTAGGCCATCTTTAGATCAAACGTAGACATGAAACTTAATTGTTTAACATAATTTTTGGAATACTCTTCTTTGTAAATGTTTTTTTTGATACATAATCAGTGTATAGATATCCATATGGTCATCATCATTACAAAAAATTATCTAGCTAATGATATTGCTATCTGGATTCAAAAACTTATGTAAATCTGATTATCATTACAAACACTTATTCAAATCTGATTATCAAAACTTTTCATTATCTTGTGATATTGCTATCTTGATTCAAGTGTATAGTTTTTTGAGTCAAACTCATTAACTCATATTTCATCCATGAATTTGACATGCACAAATTGTATATCATGTATAAAACAATATATGGTGGACAATAGTAGCAAGCACGCAATGACAACAATAACATCATAAATATATATGTATATATATGTATGTATATTTGTATATGTATATATGTATATGTATATATGTATATGTATATATGTATATGTATATGTATGTATATTTGTATATGTATAAGTATATGAATGTATATGTATGTATATGTATATGTATGTACTATGTGGCCATACTCCTCGTTGGTACTATCTGGTACTCCTCATATATATTTTCTTTTCTATTGATATTCACTATGTGGTACTCCCTGTTGATGATCATTTCATGAGGAAATATCTTAATGGCTGGCAGGCTGCAAGCTAGGGTATCATGCATTGTGTATGAGTTCATTGTTTAATACTGGCATTGTTTAAATCTTTGCATTTGGAATGCTTGATGCCATTCTTTTGTTCTTTTGTTCTTCATGGACCATTCTTTTTTATACTCGACTACATCTCCCATTAATATTTCATCAAAAATTTTCATTATCTTCTGATATTGCTATCCGGATTCAAGTGTATAGTATTTTGAGTCAAACTCACTGACCCATGTTTCATCCATGAATATGACATGCAAAAATTACTTATCATGTAACAAAAATCATTGATGTGTCGACAATGACTTGCTAGAATGTAGGTGACACATGGTTCAACTCCAATTCATACAAGTGGGAGTACTCGAGAAAGTGAGTAGACTCTAAATATCAATATTTTAGCCACTAATATAACAAGGACAAAGCATGATGAGGAATGGAGATAGAAAAGAAGAAATTATCCACGCATGTAGTGAACATGGAAAAGGGTATAGTAGAGCCTACTATTCTTTCCCATGTAGTCCCAATTGTTTCAAGCGAAGAAGAAGTAATAGAGGAATTGTTGAAATATCAACAATTTTTGTGACATTAGTTTGCTAACTACAACTGACATAAGGAAATTTGTGAATGTCAAACTATACTGTTTAATCTTGATTGCAATATCAAAATTTGACATGCCCCCAGCTGTAGATGCCTTTACATGCATTTCAATGTTTGGTAAGGACTAAAAGTCCCAATCACAACTATGCATATGGTTCCCATCAAGTGCAGTTAGGATGTTGCGTTTACATGTATTGTGATTGACAATAGTCATTTTGCAATTTGATTTGAGATGTTGTCTACATGATTAGTATGTTTCTTTTTATTGCAATTATAATTAGTATGAATGAACAAAATAACCAACCAAACAAAATGATATGTTGGAATGATAGTACAATGTGTATCGATATAGCATCGATGGCTTCGATCAATGTGCCTATGTGTCAATGTCGTGTTGACCCTTGTGTGTTGAAGACGTCACACACAACAAGTTATCTTGGGCGTCCATTTTGGGGTTTTCCAAATAGGAAAGAGGTCTGGATATTGAATTATATTTTAATGTTTAAAAGTAATGTGACAAGTTATAATCATTTTAGGAAGAACAGATGTAGATTTGGTATTGCACAGAAATAGTGGATGTCAATACTTTTGGTGGGTAGATGAAACCACATTTACATCTACCCCATATACATCTATACGAGATGTAGGAAATGAGTGCAACTTGTGCAAGGCTTGAGAGGTAGCTAGTGCTACCGATATTGCTTGAATGGCGAAAGAAGAAATCATGTTTCCGTGATGCCCTCTTTGTGTAGTTTGTGCACTACATTGTTGGGACAATATGCATAAATATGATTAACAAAGGGCTATTATAGATACTAAAACTTTTTAAGAATTTCATATAGATACATTGGACATATTTTGATAAACTCGTGAACTTATTGTTGTTTATGAATTTGTAATTATTTTCTATATCTTGGATGGGTTTTTGTAAATTTTATCCTTGTTCCTTTTAGAAGTGTATGGCTTGACTATGCACATGCATAATTATAGATGAGAATTAGTAATAGGGTGCCAGGCATTGCTTAGATCCTATGGATCTAACCCTATCATTTCCTTCCTTGTAGGTTTTGGATCATACAGGAGCATACTAGATCCAACCCCAGAGATATTGGCAAGGATCACCCAAGTTCAAAAACCAAGAACAAAAAAATCCCAACTTAAAGTAGAAGACATGATACAGACCTATCTAGTGATCATATTGTGCTGAAGGTAGATTCTGATGCCGCTTCAATGACATTAGGCAGTGATAAAAAAGTTAATATCTAGTCGTTGCAGCAACACCAGGCGCCACCTTCAACATATATGATCACTAAAAAAGTCTGTATGATTTCTTGTACAAACACATCACATTCCATATGGTGTTAGAAGGCCCAGATGGGCATAAATTCAAGCAAAAGGCTCGGGAGGCTGCTAAGTCTTTTGTATACCTTTTGCTTGGTAATTTGAGGCCATCAATGAAAACTTACAATCCTAAACAATTAGTATACCATTAATGGCTTCATAATTATTAAGTGAAAGGGATTTCTTTGATCCGAAACCCTCTTTGGTGATGATCTGATGTAGTTCCACATAGACACGACATGTTCCTTAGAAGAGTTTTAATCTGACAACAGCTAAGAAACATAAATATATGCATCATGGTCACAATTCTTGGAGACACGACATAAAAAACCAGGAGAACATATGGTGTTAGAAGGCCCAGATGGGAAAAAATTCAATGGTACAATTATGGTCTTGTAAAGATAAACTGAAACTAGAATTTCAGAAAAAGTTCATAATTATGCACAAACTTTTCCTAGCCTTGCTGAAATTTCAGCTCCACTTTATCTATTGAAGACCATAATTGTACATTAAATTTATGCCCATCTAGGGCCTTCTAACACTATATATTCTATGCAACTACACATGCATTCTTGATTTAGAGTGGGAAAATCTTATTTTGGATGCGAGGGAGAGAAGTCAAACACATAAAGAACATGCACATAAACATGATAGCTGGGAAACATAAATGTAGATATCACAATAGCTGAGAAACATAAATGTAGATATCATGGTCACAATTGTTTGGAGACACAACATAATTGAGTGGTATACCCAGACAAATAAATGAACCCACTACACCTTCAATTCTAAGTTGGCACTACAGGATCCAAAACCCTTAAATAAGGAAATAATGTAGAGAGCAGAGGAGGAGGGCCATAATGACCAAAATAATATAGGATCCCTATATTATTTTAGTCATTATGGTCCTCCTCCTCTGCTCTCTAAATTTATTCCGTATCTATAGTTTTTGGATCCTGTAGTGCCGACTTAGAACTGGAGGAGTAGTGGTTGTGTTGCATCGTCTGGGTATACGACTCAATTATGTTGTCTCCAAACATTTGTGACCATGATGCCTACATTTTTGTTTCTAAGTTGTTGTGTCCCAAGATCCTGTATGACCCTTTAAAATCCCTAACATTACATCTTAGAGATCTTAAAGTGTCATAAAGGGTCATAAGAGACTCCTAGGAGGGGCCAAATGTGCTTCCGCCTTCATGTGCTTGGCCCTGTTAAGTAGAGAATGTTTAACTATTCTTGAAACAAAGAGAAGCTCAATATTTTAAGGTCCCACTCCATCCACATGACAATTTTTTTTTTAAACATAGCATACCATCACAATTTTGACGGTATTCAATGGACGACTGACGCTAGGACACTACATGCGACATCCAGATGTTGGAATAGTCTGACAGGTGGACGTCACATGTACAACATCTTTGTTGCATACCCATCATAATAAAAACACTCATAATGTGTAACGATGGTATACTAACCCTCATAGCCAGTGCATATTGCGCCGGTCATAACCATCACAATAACGAAAGACATAACTACCATCTATGATTCTGACACCAAAAATACAACACCGGTCTATGTCACTTTCCTGATGGAGTAGTGTTGTAATTGTGACACATAGCCATCGGAAAGAGGTCTCAAATGTACAAGTGTATTTGTGTGCTTGCAAATAACACATCTAGAGGCCCCTGATCTCCTCCAGTGGTGGAAGTTGTTCTCAACCCCATGGCCTCGAGTTCCCTGGTGACTCTAGGATGCTCCACACCCTTCGGAATCCTGAATACTAGGAATCAGGAATGGAAAACTTAACAAAAGAAGAAATGAAAAAAAAATTGATGTGGGTGTGGACACCAAACTGGGATGACCGACAGACAGAGCTAGAAGACAAAAGAAGCACAATAAAGGAGATTGCTGTCAGAAGGAAGAAAACCCTGGACCTCAACCAAAAATGTAAGAAATGATTGTTCTATCATGGAATATTAGGGGGATTAATAACCCTTAGAAACAACTCGCTGTTAAGGAGTACATTTTTTTATTATAAAGTTGACATTCTTTTAATTCAAGAAGTTAAAATGTCTTATGATAATTTTGAGGAGTTGGTGGGAAGGCTGTGGCCTGGGGAAAATTTTCTCTACTCTAAGGCTTAAGGAGCTTTGGTAGGTATTTCCACCCTCTGGAATCCTTCCAAGGTCAAGGGTGATGCCCACAATTTTTCCCACCACCACCTGGAAGTGGCCTTCACTTCCTCGATGGAGGCCTGGCTCAGTTTTAACATTTATGATCCTAATACTCTACAGTGGAGAAAGGGGGTTTGGGAAGATCTAAAGTTATCTTTCTCGAGTCTCCAAGATTCTAGGATCATGGTGGTGGGAGATTTTAACTCTCCTCTATTTCCTTTTGAAAAGTGCGGGGCTAATTTGGACTACACTGAGTGTATGGGAGACCTGGCTAACTTTGTGGGAGAGTGTGGTCTTTATGATGTTGATCTAAGAGGAAACCCTTTCATGTGGACTAACAATAGTAAAGGTAGACATCTCATACAGGTCTTCCTAGACCATGTCTTCCTATCTTCCACCTGGGATCTGGGGGCAACCTCTTCCTTGGTTGCATTCCCTAGGATGATGTTGGATTATAACCTGTTCTTCTTAAATGGGTGGATGTTCGATACCAGTACCTTGCTCCCTTTAGATATGAGATTATGTGGGATTCCCACCTAGGCTTCCATCATAAGATACATCATTGGTGGTCCACACTGATTAAAGGCTCAACAATGTTTAGGGTTACTTCCAAACTTGAGCTTATCAGAGGAGAGGTTAAAGTTCGGAGCAAATTCACCTTTGCAAACATCTTCCACACTAAGAAGGTGTTAAATGAGAAAATTGATGGTCTCCAAATGAAAATGGCAGTGGGTGATCTATATTTGGAGGAAGAAAATACTAGGAGAAGATGGAAGGAGACATTGGCCAATGAAGAAGTTTTCTTGAAACAAAGATCCAGGGTCTTATGGCCGAAGGAGGGGGATCATAACACTTCTTTTTTTCAACAATCATCTTGTAAGAACAAAAAAATGAACTCTATCACCATGCTCAAGAGTTTAGGGGGCAAGAAATCTTGGACCCTACCCTACCTGGAGGGCTAGCCATTGATTATTTCTCAAGAAATTTTCAGGACTCTCTTAGCCTCTAGGACCATCTCATTGCACAACTACCCAGGGCCATCATGTTTGATGATAATAATATGCTCTTGTCTAGGGTCACTGATGAGGAGGTTTGAAGGGAAGTCTTCTCCATGTGATCCTACAAAGCCCCTTGTATGGATGGGTTCCCCCCACCTTCTTCCAAGAATATTTGGATATTGTTGGTTATGATGTCTTTCATGTTGTGTGATATTTCATCAGATGTGAAAAACTCCTTAAGAAACCTAATGACACATATATTGTGTTCATCCCCAAATGTGTAGAGCACAAAATAATGGAGGAATTTAGACCTATTAGCCTTTGAAATACTCTGTATAAGGTCTTCTCTAAAATTATGGTTAATCGAATCAAACCCTTTCTCGACAAAATCATAAGCCCCAATCAGAAAGGATTTGTCCATAGTCAGAAAATTATGGATGCTTCCATCACCACTCATGAAATCATTCACTCCATTGATTGTAGCAGGGTCACTAGGATGGAACTCAAGATGGATGTTTCTAAAGCCTATGATAAATTCAATTGGACTTTCCTCTACAAAGTCCTATTTTCTTTTGGTTTCTCAGAGCAATTTATCAACCTTATTAAAATTTTCTTGGAGACTGTGAGATTCTTAGTATTATTTAATGGTAAGCCTAGTGCTAAATTTCACCTGGGAAAGGGTATTCGCTAAGGGGACCCCTATCTCCTTACCTCTTTATCCTCCTTGTATTGGTTCTTGGCCATAATATGACGGAGATGGACCATTCTAGAGCGATTATGGGGGTTAAGCCTTCCACCAATTTGCAACCTGTGATCCTGCAGCAATTTGTTGATGACATCTTCTTTTTTGGGTCATCCTCAGTTAGGGAAGTTGAAATGTGGAAGTGGTTACTGGAAAATTATGCTACCGCTTCAGGACAACATATCAACTATAAAAAAATCTAAATGTTCTTCTTCAACATTGAGGACTTGGTTCAAAAAAAATAATGAAGATTCTGGGATGCCAGGCTGACAAACTTCCTGCTACATATCTTGGCCTTCCATTGACTGTCAAAGATGTGAATGAATTCTAGAATTCTATCCTTGAAAGGACCCAAAGGAAACTGGTGGGCTGGAAAGGTAAACTCCTCAGTAATGCCAGTAAGCTTCAACTCCTTGCTACTTCCCTACAAGGAATTCCAGTTTATTTTTTGTCTATATTTAAAATTTTTGGTTTCACGGATAACAAGCTTGAAAAAATTCAATGTAACTTCCTTTGGTCAGGATCTGAGGAAAAGAAATGCCTCTTGTTGGTCTCTTGGGATAAATTTTGTCTCCCAAAAGCCCAAGGGAGCTTGGGGTTAAGGTAAATTCACAACCTTAATAGATCTTTGCTCTCTAAGATGGCTTGGACCATGGTATGGGGAACTGTTGACTAGTGTAGAATCATGGAAGCTAAGTATCTGAATGGGAGTTGCTACTGTAAACTCTTCATGGTGTAGGGCCACCCGGGGGGCTCAAAAATCTAGAACAGTATCCTCAAATGCAAAAGTATATTAGAAAAGGGGGCCAACTAGTCATTGGGAAATGGTTTGGATATCATATTCTGGGATGATCCCTGGCTTCCAAACACCATCCTCAGGAATTATCATTTCTCCTAGCTGAGGAACATTTTGACCCTTGGTGTTGGGACTTTGGTTTCCAACTTTATCTCTAAAGGTAAGTGGATTAACCTCCTCCCTTATCTTTAGAATAGAATGGACCTAACCACTCTTGCAACTAAACTAAGTGACTTGCTTCTTTCTATCTACATCCCTATTCTAGACCAACCTAATAGATTTCTTTAAAGACACACTCAACATGGTGGGTTCTCTGTTAAATCAACATATGGTCTGCTTATCAATGACAATGTTGATATTTCTTTTTAGAGGAAGGTTTTGCAGCCACATTTAATCCCTAAAGTCAACTTTTTATGGTGGACAATTCTCTATGGGAAAATCCTAATGCTTGAAAATCTTGTCAAACAAGGGTTTAGCCTTGCTAACAGATGTTTCCTATGGAAGAAAGATGAGGAAAGCTCTAACCATATCAAGCTTCACTATGAGTTCATTGTTGGGATCTAGTAGGAGATCCTCTCTAGACTCAACCTCCCATGGGTCTCTAGACATAGCATCCAGGATATGCTTCATGAATGACACTCGCCCTCACAACACTCACTGATAAAACTCCTATGGAACCAAATTTCCCCGATATTCTACTAGGTAATTTGGAAGGAACGCAATAACAAGATATTCAGAGATACTAAACTCACTGCTAAGGATGTTTTTTTTTTTAATCTCGGCTATAAACTTTTACAGGAAAACCTGTTGGTGGGAAGCCACAAAAGCCCTAATTCTCCTCCTATTGAATTTGACTAGAAGATTGCTAAGGATTGGGGATTGGGAAAGGGGTTTTCCAGATTTGACAACTCTAAAATAAGAGCCAGAAAGGTGACTGTTTGGGTCCCCCCTAAGGCCTACTGGCACAAAATTAACTTTGATGGGGCTTCCCATGGTGGCCTTGAAGATGGAGGGGGAATTATAAGGGATCATTGGGGGAGAATGGTTTCCGCTTATGTTTGTCCCCTTGTTAACCACTCAGTTAACTAGGTGGAGGCTATGGTGCTCTTATGGGAATTGAATTTCTCCCTTAACTTGGGTTTCTCAAGGATTGAGGTCGAGGGAGATTCCAAGGTTATTGTTGATGCTGCTAGTGGTTTCTCTATGGCCAGGTGGAGAGTTGATCCTATCCTGTCAGATATAAGAGGTCTGCTTGGTCGCTTTAGTGAGACCACCAAAAAAAAAATTTACAGGGAAGGGAATTCTGTTGTTGATTCCATGGCAGGTGCAGGTCTGCAGATGGTTGGCTTACAATGTTCATGTTCTTCTACTTAGTTACCCAAAAATACTCAAGACCTACGTAGGCGGGAAATGAGCGGTACCAAAAACAACAACCAAAATTTTTAAAAATCAAAGTTTTATTCAGGTGCTAAAAGGTGGACCTCAGAGCAATATCCATTATAGCTTGGTTGTTTATCACATTTAGAAAGACCACGTGGCTTCTGAATGTAGGCTCCTCAATTCTTTTTGGCAGTGGATGTGGCCTGCTTGCATCACTCCCTTCATAAAGTGTCATTATGTATTTATGTGGCATCAGATACATTAGCGATTTAAGGTGATTAATAAGAGATACGACGAAGATTTCTTAATTGGTAATTATGTGTTACAATGTCGCTCCCACGTGTTAACCTCAGTGGCACCCTTGGCGGTGTTTTTTGTGCCTAAAGGCATTTATTATTGGAGTTTTCATACATGAAATGGAAGATGTTTAAGGCTAAGTTATTACCTCATTTTCACCATTTCATGCAAGGGCTCATATTTCTTTCTGTCCTCTGGTTTTTGGTGGTATTCTTGTTTGAAGGGTTTCTACTTACTGGGTGTGGAATTCTTGGGTGAGGGTTGTGTCTACAAACTCTACAAATATGGGAAGGGATTGTCATAGGATTGAATGAGACAAGATAGAGGAAGAGTTCTCCTCGGACTTGATGGTGATGTATTTTTGTAAGCAAGGAGGGATTCTGCCTTTCATGAAATGCTTGGCTGGGTACGATGAGATGATCTCTTGTTAGTTCGCTAAAAGTTGGAACAAGACAAAGGTCACCATTAATGGTATCACACTTGAGATTAATGAGGAGGTTATTGGTAAAGCCACGAGTATGGCCACCATGGACAGGAAGTGGAAGAAAACCACAAAAACCCAGGCCAAAATAGAGTTCGACTAGTTCTTTGCCACAAATGAGCAATCAGTGTCTAAAAATGGCAGTTATAGCATGGCTGACCTTCTGGAGTTCTAGCCAAAGATGTGCATGCTTGTTATGAAATGTTTCACCTTGGAGGGACAATTTGGTACATTCTATAGTTACCACCTTCCTCTTCTTAACCATCTTAGGAATAAGCTATTAATTTCCATGCCTTTTTATCTTCTACACTCCTTGGAAAATATAGTGGCTGCTGTGAATGAGGCATTCTCTCTTGGTTAAAAATCCATTTACCTTCACCAAGGGCTTATCTTCAGAATTTACCACTTCCACCGGGCTCTCTTCTCTCCACCCATTATGGAAATCACCCAAATTTCCCAAAAGAATTTTTTTCCTTCGTTCTCCCTCAACCAAGGCATTACCTCACCTTCTAGTTCTATAGCAAGCTCTACCCCTACTGCCAGCCCTAATTCTTCTAAAATCTGCCCTACCCCTATTTCACACGCGGGTTGTAGGCATGACCTAACGCTGGATAATTCTCCCTAGCCTTCCAGAAAGTGCAAGAAAATCTACATCAACCTGGACTGCCCCAAGAATGCTAACCCCTGGCTCACTAGTACCCATCAGTCCTCCTAGCTTACCAAGGAGAAAGGGAAATGATCTATGAAGGAGTTGTTCGATAAAGAGGACGTCTCGGTTGAGTCTTCCAGCAAGGATGATAACCAGATGAATACTGATCATGAAGAGGAGAAAAATGATAACCAAGACACTATGGCTGAAGTAGGTAGGGATGATTTTGCCCTGAATACTATGAAGAAAAACCCTAAAGTGTTGTGGGTACTGGTCTTGTTGGAAAAATCAAGATCCAAATTGTAAATCTGGAGAATACGGTGGCTTAACTAAATGAGGACTTGGCCAACACAAATAGGAGGCTAGCAGATGTTATAAAATTCACTCTCAAATTCATGCATGCCTCTTCCACTACCCTCTTCTTGTTGAATGAGAAGGCCTCTGCTAGGAAGGAGTCTATAGAAGGAAACATGGAACTCTTCAACTATCTCAACGATGAGTCGGCAGACCTGCTGCTGTCGAAGCACTTATGGGACGGGAAAGGGTCTAGTTGATGGTGAAGTATGGGTTGGGGTGATGTTACACTGTGGACCCCAAGCCCTATATGTGGGCTAGTTTCTTTAATTTTAGTTTTAAGCCTAAGAATTTATTTCTGTTAAATAGCCCTACGTGGCTTCGTATTATTTTTTTGCTAGTGGACTGTGATACTATTCGTATGTGAGATACTTCTTGCTACTGGTTTAGATTTTATATTTTGGTTTTTTTATAGAGGTAGATGATGATTTACTATTTTATTTCTGTTATCTTTACTAATTTAATATGTTTTTAAGTCTATTTAGTCTACAACTTATGTACCTCGGGCCAGCACCCTCTTACTGCTTCTTATATCAAAAACATTGAGAATGCATGCATGTAAATAAATTTTAATTTTTGTATGAACAAATAGTACACAACCCTATTTAAATCTCAACTAGAGATAGAGAAATGTTTAAATATAAATATAAATATAAATATAAATATCATATGATTTAATTTCAAAAATGTAGCATAAGTTCACACACACACACACACACACATATAATTTATGTGTGAACTTATGGTGTATTTTTGAAATTAAAGCTATATGATATTTATATTTATATTTATATTTAAACATTTCTCTATCTCTAGTTGATATTTAAACATGGTTGTGTACTGTTTGTTCATACAAAAATTAAAATTTATTTACATGCATGTATTCTCAATGTTTTTGATATAAGAAGAAGCAAGAGGGTGCTGACCCGAGGTACATAAGTTGCTGACTAAATAGACTTAACAACATATTAAATAAGTAAAGACAACAGAAATAAACTAGTAAATCATCATCTACCTCTATTAAAAAACTAAAATATAAAAGCTAAACCAGTAGCGAGAAGTATCCCACATATGAATAGTATCACAGCCCATCAGCCAAAAAATAAAATGAAGCCACATAGTGCTATTTAATATGTGTGTGTGTGTGTGTGTGTGTGTGTGTGTGTGAACTTATGCTGCATTTTTTAAATTAAAGCTATATGATATTTATATTTATATTTAAACATTTCTCTATCTCTAGTTGATATTTAAACATGGTTGTGTACTATTTGTTCATAAAAAAATTACAATTTATTTACATGCATGTATTCTCAATGTTTTTGATATAAGAAGCAACAAGAGGGTGCTGACCCGAGGTACATAAGTTGCTGACTAAATAGACTTAACAACATATTAAATCAGTAAAGACAACATAAATAAACTGGTAAATCATCATCCACCTCTATTAAAAAACCAAAATATAAAAGCTAAACCAGTAGCGAGAAGTATCCCACATACGAATAGTATCACAGTCCATCAGCCAAAAAATAATACGAAGCCACGCAGGGCTATTTAACAGAAATAAAGTCTTAGGCTTAAAAGTGAAATTAAAGAAACTGGCCCACATATAGGGCTTGGGGTCCGTAGTGTAACAT
>MU227784.1:478479-500214 GCA_018584345.1 Thuja plicata | reverse complement strand
ATATAGGGTTTGAAGATGAAAGTTTTGTATTCATTATAAGTAACAAGTACATAAAATTAAGCTATCTAGCCTTATAAACCAACCTGATGCTTGTGGTAAGAAAATAAAAACCAAAATGGAGCTCATAATCTCTCCAAACTGGAGGTAAGTAGAGTCTTCATTGCTTCTATTTTAAGAGAAAGTTTTGACAAAGAATTATGAAGCTAAACTTCTTTAACCATATTATTGAAGAGCTAAATATTGATACTTTGATAAATTATCTTTGTGTCTCAGTCTAAAGAAGAGGAGTAGCTTCTTCTTTTTTCCTCTTTCAAAGCCACACTCTTTGAATCCTTGGCTTCATCTACCTCTTTCTCATTCTTTGTTCCTTCCTGGTCTTCATCTTCATTATTTGCCTCTGCTTCCCCACCTTCTCCTCTTCTTCCTCATCTTCCTCTTCTTCTTCCTCTTCTTCCTCTACTTCTTCATCTTCCTCTTCCTCATCCTCTTCTCGTTCGTCCTCACTTTTGGAGCATTCATTATTTCCCAAACCATCAAATTTTTCATCATATTTATACTGGTAGACCCAGTCCATGTCCTTATCTAGATCATTTCCGAAAGGTTCATCTAGACCATCTTGCATGCCCAAGAACTTTGAAAGGAAGGCTGTTCCTCTTCTTAAGGTATGGTATTCCCAATCCCACCCCCAGAAAATGAAGAAATTCCTAGGGGGACCAACATAAATGATTCTACATTATCTACTCCCAAACCTTGGGAAAGGGTCTCCCACCCTCATCACCACTGCATGTTCGCAAGGGAGAGAGATAGCTAGGTACTCATCTATGTTTACAATCGCCTCCTCCAATCCCACTAGGTAGTTTCCATCAAACAATCTAAAACAAATTTATTCTATCATAATCGTATGCACAATTTCTAAAAAAATGCTAGCTAAGAAGACAATGCATATATCTGAAGCAATTCTATGGTGATGATTAGTACATATGAAATTGAAGCCAAATACCTTCCTCACTGCATGTAAGACCAACTGATGCTTATACTTCGATGCCTCTTGAAGCCTTTGTTCTTTTATTGGGTTGTCAAAAGCTATCTATTGCTTGTTGGAGTTGAGTTTGATAGGATTATCCATGCTGACTGTCTCAACTTGATACACACACAATAAATGGAAAAAAAAAACACCAAGCACCATCAAAATCAAGGGTTTTGGTTTAAATATAGAACTTGAAGGAATTTTTTTCTTTCGCTACACTCCATCATATAGTAACCCGAGATAAAAAGATATTTTATGACTAATAACATGTGAAATGAGTAGTGTTTTCTTTAGTCAATGATTTTCTCTCTGGACTAGCTTGTGTATGCACCCTAAAATGGTTGCCTAGACTATGGGCCCCATTTATCATTTTATCAAATTCCCGAACCAATGCTTTGCAACATTTTCAATTCAAATCAATTTCCTTGATCAAATCATAATTAATTCAATTATTTTAATATTTCCTAAGGTTTGATCATTTTTATTTAATTAAGAGATTTAATCTCCCTTTTAATTAAATAAAATTCATCTTATTTAATTAAATTAAATTTCTCCCTTTTAATTAAATAAAATTCATCTTATTTAATTAAATTAAATTCCTCCCATTTAATTAAAAAAATTCTTCTAATTTATTTAATTATAAAGAAAACCCCTTTTTTAATTAAATAAATAAAAATTCCCACTTAAAGCACTTTATTTGATGAAAAAGGAAATAAATTAAATAAAAATTAAATAAAAGTTCCTTTTTCTTGACATCTTCCTAAGTGGTGGGCTTTTTGCCTCTTAATCATAACCTTTATTTTTTTCGCTTAATCTCTACCGTCCATTTCTCTTTAAAAGGAAACTTCTCCATCTCATTTTAATATATAATTTTTAGGTATTGTTATGCTGCAGGTTTGGAGAGCAATTTTGGAGGAGGATTTGAGCACTCAAGCTTGGATATGCAACTTCTCTCTTCTTGTCTTCTTCTTTTTGCATACATGGCTATTCATGTAGATTAGATTCATCTTTCCTTTCATAGATTAATCTTGCATTTGTATTTCTTTTCATAGATTAATCATGCATTGTTATCATATAGATTAATTTCCTTTTATGCATTGTAATCATATAGAATAGATTTCATTTTCATTCATTGAATCTCTCATTTCATGGTGTACTTGTAGGGGCACAACTAGGTCAATATGAGGGCCTCCATCACAAACCTTTGCACTGCATGACTAGGGAGCTGTGAGTCGATATTTGAGGCCTCATTCTTGAGCAACCTTGAATGGAATTATTCATAGAAGTGTGACACATTGTTAGCACACATTTTTGGCACCCACTATGGGGCAGAAGATTCTTTTTCTATCACATAGCTATTTTTTGTAATTTATTTTCAATTTTTCATATTTTCTATACTTTTCGTACTTTCTACAGGGAAATTTCACGCAACATCTTGCAGGTCTACAGGCAAGATTTTGTTGGATTCTGTGTTTCCTCATGTGGCACTATGCGGATCCTTGTGTGACACTCAACACCAGGCTATGATCTGAACTGGTTTGTTGTTTACTATATTTTTCTGCTGTATGTGCACATCTTCGCGCGGGCTTGTGCATTTCTTCGCGCGGTTGTCCACATCTTCGCGTGACACTGTGTGAATCTTTGCGTGGCACTGTGTGAATATTCGCATGAGATTCCACACTAGAGATCTATTTTTCATTGATACATTTATGTATATTTATCTTTTTTTGCTAACCGCTAATGTTTACTATTTCTGGTGGTTTGTGATTTGTTGTTTCTTTTGCTGTTGCTGATTTGGACTTGCCTGGATAAAGAACAAAATGATTCACGTTGCATTGGATTTGAGGTATTTTTTTGATGTCTATCACATTTGGATTTTGGAAATAAAATGAACATCTCATGTGTTTAGCTTGAGTGTTTTCTTTCTTTCATAGATCACATTTCCGATTGGTTCTCTAAAAGTGGACCTAGATTTGCTTTCTTAGATATATGTTTCACATAGTAATTAGGCCCTATGAACACTATTTGGGACGATCTTGAGAGAGTGGGCTTCATTCACTTGTTTTTCATGTGAATCTCTTCTTGATGATAGATCCCCTTGTAGGTAGGGAAGGATTTTTTTTTATCTCGTTGGTCAAATTGGTTTGGGCTTCAACTTTTGGCAATACTTTCTCTCTTTGGAGAGATTGGTGTCCTTTTTTGTTGTGTGAACCTTGAATGAGGTGATTTCAAATTAGTGGGTCAATTAATCTTGTTTTCTATGTTTGGGTGAGGTGAAGAGGCTAGAGGATTATGCTCTTTTTACTTTTGGGAGAATCAGAAACTTGGAACCCTTGAATCCAAACCAAGTCTCCATGGGGTTCATATTGTGAGTCTTCCTTGTTAGAGAGGGTTAACCGTAGTGGAAACTCCCTTTATTGGATCAACCATGTGGATGGAACCTCAAGTGGTAATAGCCATTTTTCTATGGTAGCAACAATTTCTATATAAATGTCCTTGTGGAAGAAATCTCCACAGGTGTAGTTTCTTGTGGGTTGTCAAATCTCGTCAGCAGCTCCCGATTGATTAAATTCTTGAACTGTGTCAAAACCTCAGTGCGCTAGGATTGGATTTCACCCACTCGAGATTGCAAAAGTTGCAGAGTCAAACCATTACTAAGAACCATAGTGCAACCAACTTTTTATTCTCTAGGACTATGTGCATGATTGGGAAACATTTTGAGAACATAAACAAGTATCTAATTCTTATGGATTAGAAAAACTATGACACTATCCATGTTCATGTGCAAGGTTTCTTTGTCCCTTTCTCATTGTTTGAAGACATTGATTTCTTGAAACTCCCTGATTGCTATTATGCGTGCCTAATTCATGATAAAATCTATTAATGCATCTAGTTGGTCAATTAAAACAATTGAAAACTAAGTTTTGTGTCCTTTCCTCATGTGAGAAAACTATTTCTTCATGTTGTTCACTGTATTTCCTTGCACAGCTATGTGAGAATCCTCACATGATATCTTGCCAATTTTTTGTTATCCTATCACATCAGTTTGGTCTTTCCTCATGCTCATGTGCATTTTTTTGCAAATTTATGTGCTAATCTTCACGCGAGAAATTGTTTCATCGCACAAAATTGTCTATCAGTGAGCTGTTTGCAATCATTTTTAAGCCTGTTTAACTTGTTGTCCTATCATTTTCAGTTTTTTGGGTTGATCTAGGTTAGATTGGATTACTTACCCCATTGTTAGAATATTTTTTAGCTTTGGATTCTTGCATTTTGACCTCTTGAATTAGCAATCTTTGATTTCACAAGTGACCTTGCTTGGAAGCTTGGTTAGCTAGGAACCATCCTTGGTGAAAAGATAAACCTTTAGATTCTTTGATAACACACTTGGAGAGTTTTGGTTGTTTCTTGTCCATCCAATTTCATACAATTTCAATCTCAATTAATATAATTTGGGTAAGACCATCCTCCTGATCCATATGTGCTAGGGTATTCACCCAAATTTATTGGGCACCTCTATGGAAGTGTTGGCTTACACTTTTTGCAAATTTTCTATCTTATCACCTCTTTTTGGACAAGTTAGTGCCTTTTGTATCCTAGTTTGGTACCAACGTTTCTTAGGGTTATCCTATCAGCTAGTACATTTTCTTTCATTCTATTTACAACAAGATATCAAGTAAATCAAGGAAAATGACCTCAAGTTGTTTTTAACCAATTACCTTTAGTTCAAACTCGCCAAAGACATAAGGGAAAAGAACCCATATTTGTTAAATCACCTAGGAATACTTCAGAAGTGTGGTTTGATTCCAAGATTCATCTTAGTGATTTGGGTATCCCCTTAGCATCTTCTCACTCTTCTATGGATATGAGTTACACAATGAATCAAAGAGAGAAGGAAGACAGGGATAAACGTTATGATGATATGTTTGCAAATAGTAGAGATGTTATTTAATTTAGTGGTTCCTCTCATAATAGTAGACTAGCCTCACCCCTTATTTAAAAAAGACATTTAGATGTACACCAAAGGGCTGAGAGAGAGAGAGAGAGGTAAGAGACATGCTTGTGATGGTAAGTTATCACAACATGAGAACCAACGAGATGAAATTTATGATACTCATGTCAATACAACTTATACCAACAATTTGTTTTGAAATTCAAGACCAATCTCACCTCTTAAAAAATCTACCAATTACATGAGTGATAGACTCAAGAGGATTCAGCATGTAAAGAAAGCATTCCAAGATTAACAAGCTTGTAAGGAAGAACAAATTAGACGCCTAGAGTTGGAGAGACAAACTTTGATAGAAATAGAAAGGAAAGCCTTTCAAGAGGAGTGAGATAGGCTCTTGGCTTGACAACTCAATGATCCATTCAATAATATGCATGTTAGTCATGGAAATATTTCTCCTCCATCCACTCCTCCTAGAATTCCACGAAGTAGGAGACATTCAAGATCACCATCACAATCTCCTAGCCCTAGAGGAAGAAGGGTTTCTAGACATGATAATTACAGGAGACAAAAACCTCCTAGGAACTCAAGGCCACCTTCATAGCATGCTCATTATGGTTCACAATATGGAGGTAGTAGCTCAAACTTTGATCACATCTCCCAAGATTTCATTAAAATGCAACAAGAACCACTTTTTCAACAATATGTGGAGCAAAACTAGGATAAGTTCCTAGAGAGTCTAATAAACAAGGGTGCTAGGGTCCCTTACAACTTTGATGTGGATAAAAAGATTAAGAAGAAAGGTCCATCCCAAGAGGAGAAGATCAATGAAATGCAAAGAACAATTGACAAGATGTTCGCACCTAAGAATTCTTTCTCATTGGACTTGATTTTTCCTAATCCTTTTGATAAGAGTTCTGACATGAAAGAATTTCCTACAAAGGTTGAAATTCCTCAATATGACAAATATGATGGGAGTGGAGATCCACATTATCATGTGCAATAGTTTTATACCACAAGTTTTGAGTTTCATCAAGATGACTCTTATCTCATGAGGTTATCCCCATGAATTCTTAAGGGATAAGCAATGGAATGGTTTACTAAGATAACTCCCCCTATTAAGACTTTCAAAGAGCTTGTTCATAGATTTTTTCAACACTTTGCATACAATTTTTCAAGATCTATCACTTTGTTGGACTTATGTAGCTTAAAGCAGAATCAAGGAGCTGAATCTTTTGTTACTTTCTTGCAAAGGTGGAGGTGAAAGTGCTCTTTCTATTCTTGAAGTATTCCTGATAATGAAAAGATTGACATTCTTGTTAGTAATTTGATCCCCAAAATGTGGTATGAAGTTAAGAAAATGGTTTTTGATTCATTTGACACCATGGTTGAGACTGCATGTAGAATCGAGGATGTTTTAAGAGAACAAATAATTTTGACTAAACATGGAAATAACAAAAAAAATGGTTAAAACAACAACAACTCTAACAAGGATAAAGGGAAGAACCAATATTATAATAGGAATAAACATGTGGTTAATGATGGAGTTGTGGATTCCTCCCTACCTAAAGATCAACCTGTTCTTCATTTATCTAGTAATGTTCAAGCTATGAAGCTCAATACATCCACTCAACAAGAAAGTAAGCCAAGCTACCAAGGTAAGCCTAAGAGCGAAAGGCGTCAATTTTCAAAAATTGGTGAGTCATATGAGAAAATTTTAAAGAAACTTATTGATAACAATCTAGCACATCCTCAAGATGTTGTGCATTTTCATATACCTGAAGTTAAACCACATTGGTGGAAGGAGAAAGCCTATTGCATATTTCATAATGGTATTGGACATGACATTGAACACTGCTGGAAACTAAAGCATATCATTCAAGATCTCATTGAGAATGGACAACTTACAATAGATGGATTGAATACCAACACTGATCATAAGGAATTCAAGGAACCTTTGCCCAAATATGAAAAGGTGGAGACCTCTAAAGTTAAGAATGGAAAAGCTGAGATCAATTATACTTTCACAGAAGCATAGAATAATATCAACATGCTTGAATTTGTGGAAGAAAATGTTAACATTATGAGTGGTAGAGATCCTTATGGTTATGATCTAGATGAAGACTCTCTTCCTATTTTTGATAAAGAACCTATTGTGGTGCTAAGGGGTCCCAACTCTAGAAGGTCGTCTCAAGCCCTTAATGTTGTTACCCAAAGTCAAGGTCCCATTGTCATTAGAGGACCCAATTCAAACCAGTCAAGTAAACCTAATCAAGTGGCATCTAAGCCCATCACCTTGAAAGCAACTATCAATCCTAAATCAAACTACAATCTTGTTCATTATTTACAAAGAACCCCCGCTCATATTTCGATCTTTGAACTCTTAGAGTTGTCCACGAGACATAAAAAAATCCTTGAGTATGCTCTACGCATGACAAATGTCCCCAACAACTTAGATATTGATCAATTCTAGAATATGGTTAATCACATTGCTACCCCTCATTATCTTACATTTTCAGAAGATGATGATAAAGCTTTGATCCATCTGTGCAATCTTGCCCTTCACATTGAGGTCATGATCCATCGCACCTGTGTTAGGTGTGTGTTGATAGATGTGGGTATTGGGCTTAATATTTGTTCTTTTAGTCTTTTGAAAGAATTGGGTTATTCTGAAGAGGTTATAGATACCAAAAAAGGATTACTATCAAAGCCTATGATGAGGTAGAAAGAAGTTCAAGGGGTTGTCCATCCTTCTTGTTAGGATTAGCCCTATTCAAAAGGATATTTTATTTCAAATAGTTGATTCTAGACCCCTTGCATATAATATCTTACTTGGTAGACCATGGATTCATGATATGCAAGAAGTGTCATCTACCTATTATCAATGTGTTAAATTCCCCTATAATGGAATAGAGATTTGTATACCTATGGTTAACACTTTATCTGTTAATTCAATTTCACTAGGGGCTCATGTTCCCCTCAATAGAGAAGCAGAATATTTTGATGCTACCTTAGCTGAATGTAAAAATAAGCTTAAGTCAGTAGACCTTGGTATGGGGGGGGGGGGTATCAACTCAACTCCCTCACAACATTTCTAGTTTCACCTCGGTCTTATGGAAAACCTTCAAAATAAATGAAGCCTTCCTCTTCAGCTATGACTTTATTTGGAAAATTTGTAGAATCATCAGTGCCTATTCAAGATGAGAAAGAGGAAACATTTGTTAGAGACTGGATATATAGTGAAGAGAAATATATGCACAATGAGAACTTTTCTCCCTCTCCTAAGGCTTATGGAAGAGGGTATACCTTTGTCAAAAAGATGGGCTATCCTAGATATGGCCCTCTTAATCAAAATTTGGATGCTAGGTCTAAACCTCTTGATCATGCTCAATTTGGACGCAAGTCTAAGAAGCTAGTTGGCCTAGGATTTGAGAATTACAACAAGCACACTAATCCTCTCTTTGAAATATTGGATAGTGATGAACCAGAGTATGTACCTAATTTGACAAACCAGCAAGATATGTGTGAAGATTGGGTCCCTTCCTCTACTCTCCTTTGGGGAGATTCAGATATTTTAGTCACCCATGCATTAGTTGCAACTATAGAACAAGATTAATCAGATATAGAACATCCTTTGAGAGAAGGTCAAAGAAAGAATCTTGTTCATTTAATGGAAAGAGAAAGTGCTACTTTTTATGAAACTAGACCTTCCACATCATGATGTCCCAAACCTTCTTGGTGTAAGCATCGTAGTCGCAGTTTAGATACAAGTTCCAATGAGTATGAATGGGAATCTCTTTTGGATCCCTCCATAGTTGATAGAGATATTGATGTTATACACACTTATATTTATCAACTTGAGGTATCCAATGAGTCATGTGTAGGATTAGAGGTTTTGAACCCACATGTTACTTTAGTAGATGATTCTTCACTTGTTAGGATGAATCCTAATTTGGGTAGCTTAGAGGGATACTTGACAGACTCTAATTCTTCAGTCACCAATGATAATATCATTCACATTTATAACCTTGAACCAGTCATTGACTTATCTCCTATTCATCCCGACCTTATTGATTGGTCCCAACGCTATCAAGAACTTGAGCTTTTAACATTCCAAAATAATTATAAGATATCTTGTTATCTAAATGCCATTGAATCTATAGTCTCTTCCACCACTGAACCGACTACCAGTATGATAGAGCCATACATCAAGTACATTAGTCACAAGATAAAAAGAAAAGTAAATCAAAAGAATAGGTGTTCTGATGGTGAAAACCACTGTTTGGCGGTGTCAAAACTGAAAAAAAAAAGTAAAAATAAATGATGTATCTGAGGGTGAAAACCTCTCTGAGGCACCTAAGGATAAGGTACTTGATCGTCTCCCTAGCTATTTTTAGGATAGATCTTTAGTTCCTATCGATTCAACACAAGAAATCAATTTGGATACAGATGAGGCTCCACAAATAGTACACTTGGCTGAGTCCTTGTCACCAATAGAAAAAGAAGCTTACACTAAGTTCTTACAGAAAAAGAAGATCACTTTTGAATGGACTTATTCAGATATGCCAAGATTGAACATAAATATTATTATGCATCACTTATCTATAGCTCCAAATGTCAAACTATTTAAAAAAACATTGAGGAAGATGCATCCTCACATAGCTCTTCTAGTCAAAGTAGAATTAGAAAAATTCCTTGGTGAAAAATTTATAAGGGCTATTGCCTATGCTAAATGGATGTCAAACATTGTACTAGTTTGTAAACATGACAAATCCATTCGAGTTTGCACATATTTTAGAGATCTCAATAGAGCATTCCCAAAGGATGACTTTCCACTTCCCTATATAGACATGATAGTGGATATGACTGTGGGTTATGAGATTTATTCTTTGATGGATGGTTTTTCTAGATACAATCAGATTAAGATAGCTCTTGAAGATCAAGAAAATACTACATTCACTTGTGCATGGGGTACCTATTGTTGGAACGTTATACCTTTTGGGTTAAAAAATGCTGGAGCTACCTATCAAAGAGCTACGACAATAATTTTTCATGAAATAATGCATAAAAATATGGAAGATTATGTAGATGACACCTTGGAAAAGTCTAAACAAAGAGATACACACTTATATGATTTAGAATTCATTCTAGATTGCATGGAACAAATTCAACTAAGGTTAAATCCTAAAAAGTGTGCATTTGGAGTCACCTCTGGAAAACTACTAGGATTCATCATTTCAGTAAAAGGAATAGAGGAGGACCCTAAAAAAGTTCAAGCAATCATAGATATGCAACCTCCTAAAAACATTAGTCAAATGAGGAGTCTTCAAGGACATCTTCAATCTATAAGGAGATTCATTTCACAACTTGTAGATAGAGCTCAACCCTTCAATAAGAACTTACATAAAGGATTCAAATGTGTTTGGAATGAGGATTCTCAAAAGAGCATAGATAAAATCAAGAATTAATTGGCAAATCCTCCTATTTTAATGCCTCCTATCCCAGGGAAACCACTTATTTTATACATCTCAACAAAAAAATCTTCCTTGGGCGCATTACTAGCTCAATTTGATGAAAATGGGAAAGAAAGAGCAATATACTACATCATCCATACTCTTATTTCATATGAGGTTAACTACACTAGCATTGAGAAAGATTTCCTTTCTGTTGTGTTTGCTTCCCAAAAGTTGCAACATTAGATGCTTGCGTACACTATACACCTCATAGCAAAAATAGATCCACTCAAATACTTTCTAAGTAAGGCTTCCCTCATAGGTAGAATTGCTAAATGGATGATGATACTTTCAGAGTTTGAAATAGAGTACATTAAGTGTAAAGAAATCAAAGGACAAGCCATAGCAGATCAATTGGCTGATTTCCCATTACAAGATATTGCACCTATTCAAGTTGACTTCCTAGATGAGCACATCATGTATATGACTAAAAGAACATGGAAGATGTTCTTTGATGGATCTTTTATGAAAAATGGTTCAGGAGCTAGTGTGCTGTTTGTTTCTCCTCATGGGTACACGATTCCTAAGTCTTAAAAATTATTGTACCCATGTACAAACAATGTTGTTGAGTATGAAGCTTTAACAAATGGACTTAAGATAGCCATAGAATGGAGAATCATAGAGTTACACATCTATGGGGATTCACAGTTGATAATCAACCAAGTTAATGATAAATATCAAATGAAACATGAGAAGATGGTACCTTACAAGAAAATGGTTGATTCCTTGAAATGCTACTTCACATTTGTCATGTTTTAGAAAATCTGTAGAGCAGAAAAAAAATCAGTTGATGCTATGGCTACACTTGCTTTACTTCTTCAGTTAGATCAACATGAATCAAAATTTGAATTCCTGGTGGAAGAGCTACATCACCCTATTTATGACTCCCAAGAAATCCATGTCATTTGTACCCTTGTTCGTCATGAGCATCCCGTTATGGTGCCATTTACTCATATCTTCGTTATGGCATTATACCTGAAACCTTTAACCGATATAAACACAAAAAACTTACCCAAAATGCCTCTCACCATTCCCTTATTACTGGTGATTTGTATAGGAGGGGTCTAGATGGAACACTTCTTAGATGGTTAGAAAAGGAAGAATCTGACCAAGTGTTAGTTGACATTCACAAGGGCATTTGTGGGGAACATTCCAATCATCTTGCCATTGCCCTAAGGTTTCTTAGGGTGCGGTACTATTGGCCTACAATGTATATTGATGTAGTATATTTTGCAAAGTCATGTGAAAAGTGTCAAAAACATGGCAACCTGATACATGCTCCAGGCAGGGAGCTCATTCCTTCTATATCTCATTGGCCATTTCAGCGTTGGGCCTTTGATCTTGTTGGGTAGATTCACCCCAACTTATCAGGTGGACACAAGTTTATTATCATTGCTATTGATTACTTCACTAAATGGGTAGAAGTTGTCCCACTTTCTGTTGCCTCGAACAAGACAGTCTCTCTATTCATTTTGAACCATATCATCTGTCGTTATGGAGTTCCTTCCGAGATTATCACTGACAATAGAGGCAAGTTTAAAAATAAGGACCTTAAACAACTCTACAAGAAATTCAAGATTAAACAACATTGGTCCTCCATTTACTTCCCGCAAGGAAATGGTCAAGCAGAGGCATCAAACAAGACCATTCTTAAAATATTACATAGAATAGTCTGTAAGAATGGTAGAGATTGGCATTTATAGATAAATCTGGCTTTGTGGGCCTATAGAATGAGTATTCATACTCCTATTGGGGCTACTCCTTTTTCCCTTGCATATGGCACTGAAGAAGTACATTACCTTTGGAGGTTGAGATTCCTTCACTTCGAGTTTCTCTCCATGGTCTAGTTATAGATGAAGATTACCACATCATGAGACTTCAAGAGTTAGAACTTCTAGATGAGAAACATCAAGCATCATTTGACAATATGAGGGTTTATCAAAAGAGCATGTCCAAAGCCTTCAACAAAAAGGTTCGCCCTAGAAAATTCCAAGTGAGAGATCTTGTCCTACTTGAAAATCCTAAG
Source organism: Thuja plicata (assembly GCA_018584345.1). Taxonomy (NCBI): domain Eukaryota; kingdom Viridiplantae; phylum Streptophyta; class Pinopsida; order Cupressales; family Cupressaceae; genus Thuja; species Thuja plicata. Next base: position 487,699 of record MU227784.1, on the reverse strand, counting down.
AATAAACAACATAGAGATCAAAAGGGCAAATTTGAGCCTAATTAGCTTGGAAATTACATCATTACAACAACTTTTGGGTCAGGTGCTTATTTACTATCTACAAAAGAGGGAGAGAAAATCCCTGAGCCTATCAATGTCTTGCACCTAAAGAAGTTCTATCCATGATTCCCATTCTATCTGGGGGCATCCTTTTGTACATATTTATTGATCCTAAAAAAATCCAAAAAAGGATATATTGTCAAAATTTCTAAAAATCAGAAAATGTCCTAAAAAAATGATCATCTTAGCGAAAACCTAGCAATAGGTGCTTTGATGTATCTCCAAAAAAAAATATATTCCAAAAATACAAAAATTCAAAAAAAATAGAAAAAGTGCCTTGGTGAAAACCTAGAAACAGGAGCATTGGTAACAAAAATTCAAAAAAATTTATTAAAAGTCCTGAAAAAAAGAAGAAAAATTTGAAAAAATGAAAAAATGAAAAAGTTGTAATAAAATCCAAGTGGTGAAAACCTAGAAACGGGCGCTACTTGAGGCCTTTGCACCCCTATTTCTTAGGGTGTGTCTGTGACACTTAGCCTTTCTCCATCATTCCTTGTCCTTGTTGCCTTGGTCTGGAATTGGTCTTTGTCTTTGTCAAGGGGGCTTAACTATGTTAGCTTTGGTCTCTTGGATGCGTTAGTCTTTAGGACATTTCACAAATGGTGTTTTTCAACACCACCCCAGCTGTATTTTTCAATAAAACCCTTGAGATTGAGTATTTTTCAACACTTATCGGTTTGATCTTACCCCATTTTTTCATGTGATCTTACCTGCTTGCGAGCATTTGATACTTATCCTTGGAACTCAGTATCAGTTAACACACTTAAATTTTCAAACACAACACTTAATGCTTGAGCTATGTCATGATATTTTCTTTGTGTGCTGACTGTTAATGATTTTATTTTAGTGTCCTTGTCTAATAAGTCTCTCTGGGATGCATAGCTAGAGGACTTGGGGCATGGAACATGTTTTTATTTTCTTCCTACTTTATGCTTCACTATTTTTGCACAACCATTCTGATGGTCATCCTGGCCTCTATGCCTTGATGCGAGTGTGGTTTTGCTATCTTAAATTGGGTAAGCTAACATCATAGTCATCTTGACCTTTATGTCTTTGATGCTTATGTTAGTATGTTTCCACACTCCAATCTAATATAAATCACATTCATATCTTCATAGTTGCGCTTGTGACTGTATAGTCAAAAAATGGAAGAACTTCCATGGTAGACTGGTTTAGCCTTTTGAGTAGGTGGTTTGGGGTCATATCAAGTAACTTGAATGGGTTCCTGACTTTCACCTGGCTTTCCTCCTATTATGCCTCTCTTTCCACTTCTTTCCATCCAGTTTTTGGCATCCTGGACTGCAGATCTGAGGTCTTTCACCTCAGGATCAAGGTTGACCTTTTGGGTCTATGCTGACCTCAACCCTAACCTAGCACAAGGTTGACCTCAACCTTGACCTAGGTCAAGGTCAATCTCTACCTTGACCCAGGGTTCAAATCTCAGGGTCTAACAGTTTCTGGATGTCAGTCTTTGCAAAAAGTTATTTCGTGCTTCTAGGTCGGCTGCTTTGGATTCTGAAGCGGTGATTCCTAAATTATATTTACCATAGGTCCTCTTCTAGAGGCATGGGCCTAATTAGAATTTAATTATCCTATGTCGGCCTTCTTAGAATACTGTTCCCTAGTTTCATATAAAAGGAAGGCTTTCTCTCTCATTTTCTCTAAGTCTTCTAAGTGCAAAAAGCTCTCACCAAGATTTTGTCAAGAAGCAAAAAGTTCAAGCATCCATTGTTCTACATGTTTCCAATATTTCAAGGTGTTCAAGTATTCCTCTCAATCATTCAAGTCCTCCCTTTAAGATCAAGGATTCAAGCTCTCAATCCTTTGAAGGGATTCGGTTCAAGCATTCAAGATTCATCATTCAAACCCTATATATAGCCATCATGGTGGTGTGATCTTCCTTCAATATCCTTTGTGCATCCTCAAGACTCATTCATTCTCCCTTCAAGGTGGATTCCAAGAATGCAATAATGGAGGTTTATGGTTTCTAAATTCCAAGCTTTCATAGTTACATACTTGCTTACATTTGTATTACAATTGCATATCTATTCAATAACATAGCTCATTGTTAGATTCAATTCTACTACTTGCTAGCATTATTATTTCAATTATTTATTTCAAGGTTAATTCCTAAATTGGGGTTTGAATAAGGAAAACCCCTCACCCCCAACAAACAAACCTCTTTTTCTTACAGGTATAGGTTTGGGACTGCAGATTTGGACTCAGATCTGGATACCCTTTTTAGCGAACTATCAGGATCTGCGAACAGATTTTTTGTCAGACCTGTGTAGGTCAAGGTTGACATTTGTGGGTCAAGGTCAACCTTTTTTTGAAAAAGGTGTTGGATCAGAAAAATATTTATGGGTTTTGTTCGTCTCTGCATTCCGGTTCCGGATCATACTTCAGATTTTCCAGAAATAGTCTACAGACCTCAGAAAAAAACATTCTTTGATCTACAATATTTCAAGTTTAGTGCATTCCTCCTATCCATTTCAATTTAAATCCTTAATAATTCTAAACTATCACACATTTACATTCATTCACACACATTTTAAGAGGGAGACTTAGGATCTCCTTCTTTATTCTTATTTCCAATAGATTGATTCATTTATGCATTGATCCTTTTTGGGTTGATCAATTTGGATCCTTCCTTTGTGCATTTGAGAATAAAGGGGAATGTCTTATTTATCCCTCCACCCTAAACATTAAATGTAGGGTGATAAGTGATTTGAGTATCAAAACACTCTTATTCTATTACCATCATTTTCTACCTTACTTTTTTGTGAACCCGCGATAGACAACTCTTTCTTTTTGGTGTTAGATTTGCATTTCATATTAGATCTTGCATGCATATAGGAGTAGGTTTTCTTTTATGCTCTTGAATTTATATTTCAAAATTCATAAAAATCACACAATTTCTTTAGAAATACAAAAGCATTTACATCTTTCATTTTGTTCAACATGTATGATTTTTGTTTTGAATACTTTGATGAGGCTTTTGTTACTAAAGAGGATAGATCCCCTAATGTGGTACATGGAAGTGAGGATAAAATTTGTTCGAATAATCTCTCCATTGATCTTATTCCTATTTTATCCTCTTCTACAATCTCTTCAATTGACCTTTACCATAGAAGTGAGTTAAGGATAGATGTTAATTCTTCTTCTAATATATGTCTTTTCTATGAGCCTACTTTAGAATATAATTCTTCCCCCTTTAGGGATCAAGCTTTAGGCACTTCTACAATTTTATTTATTGATAGGGAGGATAATCCTCCTATTCGGGATGAACCTTTGGATTTGGATGTTTATTACTCTCTTCCTCATGAAGCCATTATGGATGATTCTACTTTTGTAGATGAACCCTTGTATAAAGACATTGATTTATCCCCTTCTTGTTAAGATGCTTTGATACAAGAGGGTGATTTATTAATGGATGACATATTCATACATAATGATGACTCTTTTTATAAAACACACTCCCCTTATGTGGACATTTTAGAGAAAGAAGAGAACATTATAGATTCTTTACCTCCATTTGGTATTCCTTCTAGTGATGAGGTATTAGTGGAAAATGATATGAATTCCCTTAATGCTCTCCCTCTTAGTGATGATCCTATGGAGAATCAAGCTCCTACCCCATCTTCTCCTAGGATGTATTCCTTTATTTTTCCTTCTTGTGAATCTATCGAACATACTAATGATGACATAGTGACTACTGAACTTCAATTGACTTCTTTTCATATGGCTTCTTGTTATGGTCATAGTTATCATTTACTAGTTAAACAAGGATTCCATAATCAAGGATGTAATCAGCATAAACATGGAATTCAAATGACCTTACAGAATGGGGGGCATGAGAATTCTTATGGATTGGGATTTAATCCTCAACAACACATCAATGTTACCAACATCTCAAATAACACTTCAAAACATGATGAACCTATGAAGGAATTTGACAAAGAGGTTGTTCTTCCTAAGCTCCTTTGTGTTGAGATGATTACTAGACCTAAACACAAAAAGGAAATGTAGTCTATACTTGAAGATTCTTCCTTTTTGTTTCTATCATAGATTTCATGATCACTCTAATGAAGGTCAAGCTTTACAATATAAGATTAGGAAACTCGTTGATAGTAAAGTTATTTAACATGTGGCAATGAGTTGTATTTCAATCCTATTTTCTCTAAATAACATTTATGTTCCTATTATGGAACTCTACATTATGTAAACAATGTTAGCCTAATCTTTGGGGGCTCGTTGTCTTGCATAATATTGTGAGTGATATAATGGGTCCCTTTTCATCCTTGTTTCCACACTTGGGGGGCAAAGATGCCATCTCCTTCTTTTATATCTTTCTGAGATTCACTTTTCCCTTGGTTAAGCAGTATCTATCTATTATGTGATATCCAACATACATGAAAATTTTGGTTTGCATTGAGGATCTATGTCCTTGATTATAACCTATTTTGTTGTTTGACATTCGGTTTCCATGGTTGATAAATCTCTCACCTTAAAAACTGAATAATGTGCCATCCCTCACAAGGGTTAATTTTTCACTTCTCACATGATATCTCTTTGCTACAATATCTCTTGATATAATTTGATATATCACTTTCTTTCACCCCTGGCGGGCAAGGTATTTTATTTCTTCCTCTATCTAAGGATTTACTTTCCTTAGCATAGTGGAATTTTTTTATCATATAACATTATTTCCTTATAAAGATTTATGTTTTTGACTATGGATACCCTCTTATATGAGAGGTGATTTTCCTACGTCATCACCTCTTCTTTATTTTTAAAACTATGCTTTTGATAAAATCTTGCTCTTGCTTTGGGTTAGAGTTTGATTCCTTCATCTGAAGATTCTGCTTCCTCTTGATTATAGGGGGCTTGTTGATTGAATCTTTGGTCCCTCTTCTCTTTAGAAGATGATATTTTATCCTAAGCACTCCTCTAGGGTAGGGCTCTTGCTGATAAGATCTCTTCCTTTTTGAGGATCCTTTTTCCATAAGCGACATATCCATTTTGTGATTATCTATGCTCTTGGATGTAAGGGTCAAGACTCTTGGCTAAGAATATGGTATACATTATTCTTAAGCTAGATATCTCTTTACCTTGTGAAGTAGGTATCCTCTTTTCTCTTCCTTATCCTCCCCAGTGGGTAGTCATGATAAGGAGGGAGGAATATATAAGGTCTCCCTTGTACTATATTTTACATTAATTTACATTTTTTAGCATGCTAAATCCTCGAAAGGTAACGCACATAAGTTGCTAAATCCTTAAGGGACACGCATTTTTACTTTTATTTTTGCTAAATCCTTGGAGGGTAATGCACATAAGTTGCTAAATCCTGAAGAGATACGCACCCTTTTATTTTACAATATGATAAATCCTTGAAAGGTAATGCACATAAGTTGCTAAATCCTTAATAGACACGCATTTTATATTCCATAGTGATACAAGAATGTGGATCTATGGATATTTTAAAAGCTGTCAGAAGACGCATTTACAATTACAAGCACATTTTATGGGTGAACCTATTGGGCTCTCCCTCCTTGGTGATTCATAATAAGGTGGGCATCTTACTAAGTGAGGTAATCACTATCTCTTTCTCTCTTTTGCTTTCATGATAGTAGGATTAGATCATGAAGCTATGTTATCTATAGTGTTGTTCTTGTCTTGCTTATGTAATCATGTATGTTTCTATGATTGATTGCTCTTTATCTTTCATATCTTTATGTATATATGTTGAGTTAGAATCCTTGGTCTAGGGACTCATGTCCTTGACTTAGTGATTTTCTACTTTATTGCAATCCACCAGTGTCTTTCTTCTAACTTTACCGTGAGCATGTTTGATTTCTATACTCCCGCTAAAGTGGGGGCTAAATGTATAGTTGAAAAATGGAAGCACTTCCATGGTAGACTGGTTTATCCTTCTGAGTATGTGGTTTTGGGTCATATCAAGCAACTTGAATGGTTCTTGACTTTTACTTGGCTTTCCTCATGTTCTACCTCTCTTTCCACTTCTTTCCCTCCATTTTTTGGCATACTGGACTGTAGATCTGAGGTCTTTGACCTCAGGGTCAGGGTTGACCTTTTGGGTCTATGTTGATGTCAACCCTAACCTAGGTCAAGGTCTACCTCAACCTTGACCTAGGTCAAGGTCTACGTCAACCTTGACCCAGGGTTCAAATCTCAGGGTCCCACAGTTTCCAGATGTTGATCTTTGCAAAAAGTTATTTCCCGCTTCCAAGTCGACTGTTTCAGGTTCTGAAGCGGTGATTCCTAAATTATATTTAACATAGGTCCTATTCTAGAGGCATGGGCCTAATTATAATTTAATTCTCCTATGTCAGCCTCCTTATAATATTGTGTCCTAGTTTCATATAAAAGGAAGCCTTTCTCTCTCATTTTCTCTAAGTCTTCTAAGTGCAAAAAGCTCTAACCAAGATTTTGTCAAGAAGCAAAAAGTTCAAGCATCCATTGTTATACATGTTTCCAAGATTTCAAGGTGTTAAAGTATTCCTCTCAATAATTCAAGTCCTCCATTGAAGATCAAGGATTCAAGCTCTCAAGCCTTTGAAGGGATTTGGTTCAAGCATTCAAGATTCATCATTCAAACCCTAGATCTAGCAATCATGGTGGTGTGATATTCCTTAAAGATACTTTGTGCATCCTCAAGACCCATTCATTCTCCCTTCAAGGTGGATTCCAAGCATACAATTATGGAGGTTTATGGTTTCTAAATTCCAAGCTTTCATACTTACATACTTTCTTACATTTGTATTACAATTGCATATCTATTCAATATCATAGATTCATTGTTGGATTCAATTATACTACTTGCTAGCATTCTTATTACAATTATTGATTTCAAGGTTAATTCCTAAATCAGGGTTTGACTAAGGCAAACCCCTCCCCCCAACAAACAAACCTCTTTTTCTTGTAGGTACAGGTTTGAGACTGTGGATTTGGACTCAGATCTGGATACCCTTTTCAGCAAACTATCAGGATTCGCAAATAGATTTTTTGTTAGACCTGTGCAGGTCAAGGTCAAAATTTTTGGGTCAAGGTCAACATTTGTGGGTCAAGGTTGACCTTTTTCTCAAGATGGTGTTAGATCCAAATAATATTTCTAGGTTTTGTTCGTCTTTGCGTTTCAGTTCCGGATCATACTTTAGATTTTCCAGAAACAGTCTACAGACCTCAGAAAACAACATTCTTTGATCTGCAATATTTCAAGGTTAGTGCATTCCTCCTATCCATTTCAATTTAAATCCTTAATAATTCTAAACTATCACACAATTACATTCATTCACACACATTTTAAGAGGGAAACCTAGGATCTCCTTCTTTATTCTTATTTCCAATAGATTGATTCATTTATGCATGGATCCTTTTTGGGTTGATCAATTTGGATCCTTCCTTTGTGCATTTGAGAATAAAGGGGAATGCCTTATTTATCCCTCCACTCTAAACATTAAATGTAAGGTGATAAGTGATTGGAGTATCAAAACACTCTTATTCTATTAACATCATTTTCTACCTTACAGTGACTAGTGGTGATTGTGTGATTTTCTAATGTCCGTTAATAATGGCCCAGTGATGAAAATAAGTTCCTTAACATTCTCTAATGAATGATGAACACAAATGTCCTTTGTTAAAGTTTCTCTATTGAAAGTACACATTTGCATTTTCATGTAGCTTGCATTGTTAGACCTCATGTTAGTTTTTATTTTAGGCTTCATTATGAGTTTGAGATAGTTTCCATCATCTTTCTTGTGAACTTTTAATCAACTGTGATCATGTTTGATCTTCATTTACTTCTCTTCTTTCATGATCTCAATTGAAATTATCTATCTTAAACATTCTATTGATTTTGAGGCATTCTCTTTCTTAAGGAAAATTCTCCTTCTTCTCTCAATTTCTTTCCACCTCTTCCAAAATTCTATCTTCCATTCACTTTCACCCCACGTCTTTTCTTCTAATTCAACCTTGGGGCATAATCTTCTGTGATTGATGATCTACCTTGGTTCTGTGATCCTTATATCTTTAATCTTAAATCAAGAACCTTATATTTAGTTCGATTTGATCAAATTTATCAATTTATTGTTTCTCCTCTATCTCATTTTGATTTTGATCACGAGGGGGCAGCACCTATCAAACTTCAATCCTTGATTCAACTTTATCAATCCTATTATTTGCTCTACTTGGGGAAACCTTGCTTGAGATTCTTATCTCGGATATGTCAATTACTTATTTACAACGGTGTTGACCTTGTCTTATTTTGCAATTATCTTATCTTTGTTCTGATGTCAATTACTAATTTACAATAGTGTTGATGTCTGTGTTGTTTTGTGATCCCAAATTGATCTCACTTTAACTGCATTCTTTGACTACATGTGTTCCTAGAATGATCACACATTAGTCAAAGAGGGTTAAATGTATACACCCTAAAATTTGGTCACCTAGACTATGGGCCCCATTTATCATTTTATCATTTTATGAAATTCCCAAATCAATGCTTTACAATATTTTCAATTCAAATCAATTTCCTTGATCAAATCGTAATTAATTCAATTATTTCAATATTTCCTAAGGTTTGATCATTTTTATTTAATTAAAAGATTTAATCTCCCTTTTAATTAAATATAATTCATCTTATTTAATTAAATTAAATTTCTCCCTTTTAATTAAATAAAATTCATCTTATTTAATTAAATTAAATTCCTCCCATTTAATTAAATAAAATTCTTCTAATTTATTTAATTATAAAGAAAACCCCTCTTTTAATTAAATAAATAAAAATCCCCACTTAAAGCACTTTATTTTATGAAAAAGGAAACAAATTAAATAAAAGTTCCTTTTTCTTCACATCTTCCTAAGTGGTGGGCTTTTTGCCTCTTAATCATAACCTTTGATTTTTGCCTCTTAATCTCTACCATCCATTTCTCTCTAAAAGGAAACCTCTCCTCATTTTAATATAGAATTTTTAGTTATTGTTATGCTGCAGGTTTGGAGAGCAATTTTGGAGGAGGATTTGAGCACTCAAGCTTGGATATTGCAACTTCTCTCTTCTTGTCTTCTTCTTCTTGCATCCATGGCTATTCATGTAGATTAGATT
>MU227784.1:461147-478429 GCA_018584345.1 Thuja plicata | reverse complement strand
GCTTGGATATTGCAACTTCTCTCTTCTTGTCTTCTTCTTCTTGCATCCATGGCTATTCATGTAGATTAGATTCATGTTTCCTTTCATAGATTAATCTTGCATTTGTATTTATTTTCATAGATTAATCATGCATTGTTATCATATAGATTAATTTCCTTTTATGCATTGCAATCATATAGAATAAATTTCATTTTCATGCATTGAATCTCTCATTTCATGGTATACTTGTAGGGGCACAACTAGGTCAATCTAAGGGCCTCCATCACAAACCTTTGCACTCCATGACTATGGAGCTATGAGTCGATATTTGAGGCCTCATTCTTGAGAAACCTTGAATGGAATGATTCATAGAAGTGTGACACATTGTTAGTACACAACTGGTACCTATTGTAGTGTGTCATTGTAGACACATCAACACATCTTGGGGTCAATTATTCTAAATCTTATAACCGCCCATTTCTAAATTTAGCCTAAGGTTATGCGTCCACCATAGAGAAATTTTCTAAATTGGGGATGAAGAAATAAGATATGTCCCATGATTGTCAGTGCTCTTTCTCCTTGCCCCTTGACTATTATAACTCCAAGTACTCTACATCGTTGTGTCACCTAGAGAAGAATGGTAGTGTTGTATCCTTCTTGGAGTTAGGTTCTTACCTCTGATCTTAACCCTCCTTGTACACTCTATTCAAATGTCTATCTTTTCTATTTGAAAATGGGGAGTCCACTTCGCAAAAAAACTCCCATGAAGGTTTTCTTTTAAATTTTCTTTACATTTTTCTTGGTGTTCCTTTCTTTCAGAAGTAGTTTTACTTTTGTAGGTGCCTCTAGTTATGTTTTATCTTTTACTAAACATATTTTTTTGAGACTGAATCCTTCTACTCATTGTTTCTCCAATTCATTTTCCATATAATTTTGTTCTCTATAAATATGATTGATAGTTATTTGTTCAAATATGCTTAGCATCTATAAAATTTTCTCCAACATGGATTGATGTCTCCAATTTGGTGTAGATATTAATCTAACCACATTCACTACAATCATAGAGTCTCCTTCAATATCTAACGTATCAAACCCCAATTATAAGATGAGGGAAAGGGCAATTAGAGTAGCTTTAAATTATGCCATGTTTTTAGTGTCATTCTCCAAAGGTTTTGAGATCATATCTATGAATTTTCCCTGGCATGAATAAATCACACATCATGCACTTGATGGCCCTGGGTTCCCTTTGTAGGGCTCATCAAAGTTTATTTTAAACCATCCACTACTTGGAGGGATCCAGAGACATTTCTCTCTATTTATCAAAATATCATTAACTCCTCTGCATAAAACTTCGAGGGCTTTTAGACTATAGAAATTCTTTAGCATTTTATCATGCCAACTGGTGTAAAACTTGTGTGAAGCATTATGTGCCTGAATGCAGGAATTCATTGTTTGTACTATAGCTGCCTCAATTTTGTTTAAAAGAGAAGCTTTATCCATTGTTTTCCCTTTATATAACCTCCTATTTCCTTCTTTCTATAGTTATTAAGCCAAAATTGAGGGCAAAATTATCTACGAAATTCCCACATAAAATCTCCTTAAACAGAGTGGGCCATGATTTGAAAAGAGATAAAATACCATTTGGAAATATTTATGTCCATCCCAATTTTGCACATACCCATTGCCAACACTCTAATGCAAATGGGAATCTAAGTACGTGGTGGTTTACATCTACCTCACTATTTTGACAAAGGAAGCAAATGGAAGGGCCTTGCAAGCCAAACCTTTAAAACTAGTCTACGGTTAGGATCCTTTCCTTTAGTGTTTCCCAATAGAAGATGTCAATATCTTGTATCCTTCCTTTACATTCAAATCTAATGATTTTTATCCATTCCATATAATTCCATCCCTTCTCTATTTAAGTAGGAGGAATGTGTCCTTCAAGACCAATTTGAGGCTCTCAATATCCCCCCAAAGAAAATATGAACCTCAAAGTGCTTCCATTTCCATTTTCCTTATTGGTTATTCTCTAAAGTTGAAATGTAATCTTTGACATAAATCCCCCACTTTTTTGAATGTATCCTACTAATTATTTTAAACTCAATTAGTTTTCTGATACTCAGATACCCTCCCTAGGAATCTTCCCAAAAAGGGATCTTTTTCCATCCTTTAATTTCAAAATGATTTATTCTTATATTATGTTGCTAGACTTGAAAATAAATTTCCAAATCTTTGATACCCTAGGAAATTCCTTCAATCTTAATGCCTCATCTTCCTTTAGCATGGAAAAAAGTTCCCCTCTTATAATCGTAACCCATTTGAGGTGTTTCTCCTTGTGTATTTTCCAAAATAATTTTTCTCGTAAAAACTAATTTTGATGAAGTTGGTTCTTGATTTTTGTCCCTTCATACCCCACTAGCTTACAAAATTTGTTCAAAACTACTAAAGAAAATTTCCTTTTAGTTTTTGAACCTTTCTAGAAGAATTTCCTCATATTTTTCACATGAGAGATATTGGGATGTCTGCAAGAATAGATATTGACATGGTGATCCTCCCTACCTAATAAATCCATTTGGATTTCCACATCTGCATCCTCCTGTCAAATTTCTCTGCAATAGGTTTCCAAGCACTTATATATCTCAGTGATTTTTCAACCAAAACCCATAAGTATGTACATGGGAGCTTTCCTTCCTTAAAATTGAGATTATTTAGGATTTTTTGTTGGATCCTATTTTTGATGTGGAAGAAGAATATCTATGATTTATCTTTCTTGATTTCTTGGCCAGAAGATAAGGCATAGTTAGACAATAGTGTTTTAATTCTGGAGTAACTTGTTGGAGTCTACAACAACTCTACTGAGTCTATAATAATAATTTTCAGTCTATAGTATCGAATGTGAACATGTAGCTTCTATTGTTTATTTTTGTAACTGTGTTTGGACATCTACAGCTTGGTGGGTGTCATCAGGCTTCTGTTACCGTTAACCCACCTAGGATTAAATTTATGGGAATCATATTTGGATGGAAAATATTTGTGCTAGAGAATTTTCCCATACTTCCTTCTCATCCATCCTTGTCCTCTCACGGAATGGAGTATTCTTTCTCTTATATAGTTTCTATTATAAACTAAAAAAATGTCTAGATAAACTTTAGGCTCATGAATGATTAAAATAGCTATTAATTTTCTATTTCTCATAGTTAGTTTTAATTATACTACATTGTTCTATGTAGTTGAAAAATAAAGTGGTATTCTCAATATGGATTACTAAGTTTGTAGGTTAAAAAATTAGCTATAATGTAATTTTCAAGTTGTCTTTCATGTTATGGTAATTGAAGTAACCTTCCAGATAGAATTAATGTGTAATATGTTACTCAACTAAAATATAGTTTATACTTTCAATACTTTCTTATTGTGTCAGTTCTTTATCTAGATTCTATTAGAGACAATGTTATCCTAGCCTTTGTTTGTAGTATTATTATAGACATAATGTGCATGATAGTTTATAAGTATTGGCATACTTTTGTGAAAAGATCAAAGAAATTAATGCACTAGTTATTCATAGACATATATACATAGGTGTAGGTGCCATGTTGGTCTAGATAGTCTTTTTATATTATGATTTCTTTTTAAATTGTAAGACAACCCTCCTTGCAGTAGTATAAATTTTTTAATTTCTTTCAGGAGGATTGCAATTGACTTTTAAGGATACAACAATAGATTTAACCCAAGACTATCATAGCTCATCCTCCCTATATTTCAAGTGTCACGGAGCATAGTAATGCCAATAAAATGAGAACTTTGTTGAAGAAAATAAAGTGAATACCACTAGAATCCCTATTTAAAGAAAATGGACTAAGAGATTAAGATAAATTATTGTTGGTGTAGAGTAGAGCACCTTTTTTTATATATTATACTTCTCTTGCAACGAGCAGCCCTAAGCCATTCTTGATAACATAAATATCTATAACACATAATGTAGGAGCTGGAAGAAAGGCTTATGATCTTGAACTATTGAGTGTCATAGTTTCATAGATTTCTCAGTATCATGATGATGGTCTCATGTTCCTTCTACTCACCATTGTTAGTGTTGCATCCTCTATTTTTAGTTCTTCATTCATGTTCTTCAAAAGACCATGTTTCTGGCTAGATGGATGGATTCTTTGGGATAATTCATTTCACTAATTTTGGAGGGAGTTTGAAATTAATTGCAATATTTATAATTGATCTTTGTGGGAATGAATTGGGATTGTATTTTTATTAGTTAGAAGAGAGGTTTTGACATTTGTATTGGAGTGTATTCTCAAAGATATTTCTTGACGATTTTTTTTGGATTTGTTGTTCATTTGAGTCTGGTATTTGCATCATCAACCATTTATATCCATTCTTCTCTCTTGTTTTCTTCTTAGGACCCGAGGTGAGTTTTGATACCCTATTAGTATTTTTATTATATATTGTTTATAAATAATTTTTATGTTTAAATATCATGTTGAATCTTTATTTGTAATGATACTTAAATTCTAAAAGTAATGATTTCTATTTGCACATTTTGCGCTATTTGCTTTATAGTTTTTAACATGACTATTTTTTGAGAAATCATTATCGATTTTATTTTATGCATCTTCACGTCAAATTGATTGAGTTCTTGGAAAGAAAACGGGGATATCTCAAATAGGTCTATGTGTGATTTTATTTATAGGGAACAATTAATGATCAATTTGTATGTTCTTATATAGATATTCAATTGCATTGCATAGCCTATAAAGTGCGACGTTATTGCATTGAAAGACTTGAAATTGTATTGACAGGATTGAAATTGCAATTAAAGAATTTAAATTTAGTAAAATTATTATCAAATGTGTTGTTTTCTCAGTCAGTTGTAATACATAATTACTTAATGAGTTATATTGTTTGACTCCTAGACTAGGGTTTTGACCTTTAGGGTATCCAAGTGTCTACTATAGACATTGGAATATGTTAAATATTTATTTTGTTATTCATTTAAGTTTGGAAGATCAGATAGATGATGTTTTTAAATATACAAATCTTTATTTGATTATGTTCTAGATATTTATTCAATTGTTTGTCTTGTTTTGGATTCATAACTTGTCCATGTGGGCCTTTATGAAAGTTCCTTTATCAATTTCATATGATCTTATATGTTGTTATGGATTCATGATGATATGATTCATTTTTATAATATATGGTTACGTTCTTTCTATTTTTATTAGCATCAAAATTGGGAGAAATGGGATGCATTATAGGTTGAGTTCCTCTCAATGGCAGTTAGGGCCCTAAGTGGCTATCAGCATAACCCATTGATGATATTATTAATAAAATGATAACCTAATAAATGAAGTAGGAGGAAACAAAATAAACAAGATAATTATGATGCCTATGTCATGTCTTGAGTGCTACTATAGGATAAATATGAAAGTGGGAGAAATTTCCTATAGAGACTAGCATCATTCAACTTCCCTTTCTTCACAAAAGGATTGTTCAATTCCACATGAGTTCTCACTTGGAGAATGGGGTCTGAAGAAGCTACCATGGAAACCCAAGAGGGAGGGATATGTGATGAAACTATTCCTACATTTATCCTAGATCCTCTTTCCAATGGATTTGTTCTTTGCCTCTAGTATTCATTGCCTTGTTTTGTGAGTTCTTCCATTTCCAATCTATCTAAATGGGGTTTTGGTCACATCCTTGTTTCTTGCTTGGCTTGTTTCTTTGTGCATCCTTGTGTCTATCTCCTTAGCATGGTGGGGAGGACCTTAGGGCTCCATATGGTTGGGTGGTATTGATCTTCCTCCATTGATGTTCAGTGTATTATTTGTGTTCCAATGATGGATCCTATTTCTAGTGATTGTATTCATGTTGTTTAGAGATCTTCATGCTATACATTAGATAATATCATACAATTTTGTATTCTTGTATATGATGTAGTATACTTAAAGAGGAAAATGATGTTCTTGTAGTCATGTTGTTGTAATTTTAATGATATACAACATAATTAAATATTATGGTTGATGAGATTGTATTAGTGTATAATGTATGACATGCTATGTAATATTGAATTTTGAAATGGTAGTTAGGTTAGACAGATTGTATAGCTGTTGATTACCATACGTGGATATATGATGTTATTTTTATGATGGAAATGAATCTAGGAACACTTGAATTTGGTACTTAAAATGAAGCTAGAAATAAATGAAATGATGTTTATGTTTCTTTTTAGGAAAATAATTTTATGTATCTAGTTAACTAGATGTGTTGTACCTTTGTTTCTCGAGTATTAATGTAAGGGAACCCGTAGAAGACATATAATAAAATAAAAAATCATTATCTATACATGTTTACTGAACACATATGTTTTTCTTTTTTTGTAGTTTTAGTTCCATAATATTGGAATATGAATTGGTCATAAATTTTTTATGAAGTTGCAGTTGTAATCTCCTCTAGGGTTTTTTAGTGGGGTTTTATAGAATGTGTGTATGTGGTAATAGAGGGATTTTCCTTAGTCAACTAGCCACTTTGGTTATTCCCACCCCCACTAATAGAAAGTATGATAAAGATAAATAAGTGTTTTGTTGAATCCTAAGTGTGTCTATGATTTCTATTAGCTAAAATGCATAAATCTATCCTAGAGATTAACTAAAATATTTTAGAGTATATCCAAATATGAAAAATGCAATCAAATCTGATTGAAATCATGTAAATAAGCCTAGTTTGAAGCTTAAAACTGTAGATCTAAGGATACCAAGAAACCATACCCAATCCAAAAGATAGAGTACAAGTCAATCATGAGTAGGTGATCTCTTGGTAATCTTTATAATCTTTTGAAATCGTCATGTTCATGATGATATTGTTGGATTCTTGATGGAGATAAATAATCTTCAAATCTTGATGATTATTAATGTTTCCATGATTTAAAGATCATTACATCATCGGATGTCTTCAAATTGTGGACTCAATCTTTCAATTTATTTCATCTTACCAAATTGGAGTAAGATGCTTAATTTTATAATATATCAGGTGATATAATTGAAGGAAGCCAAAAATAATTTATAAGTCCAACTAAAATAAAGTGATCAATACTTGATTCTGATTTCAATTGAAACATTGGGGAATAGGTTAGCCTGACCAACATATTCCCTCCAATTGGGCTTGAGATCGAGATGATAGGTCCCACATAGAGAGGGATGCCAAATTGTAAATGACAATATGGGGTATAGAAAAAATGTGAAAGTCTAGACATGGTAACATAGGGCCTATGATTGATAAATGATTGGATTTGTTGGTTCCAAAATCAACAAATTTGAAAATTCTCAAAGTATGCCAAGATTTGCACTCAAACTCTCCAAGTGATTTTCCCAATGAATATGATTAATCAAATATGATTGAATTCCTCTATTCTTTAGGCTCTACATAACCTAGGTGGGTAGGACTATTCTCCAATTATATCTCTGAAATGAAGCTTTTTTATACTAGATTGGTTTCTTTTATCTTTTATTTCTAGTATCTATATAATTCATTAAGATGACATAAATCTTGAAACATATATGATTGCCTGAATCTTTTCTTGTCTTCTTTATATCTTTAATCTAGTTGTTTTATTTTCTAATTCTTACTTCTTAGTTCTTACTATCTATTGGTTGCTTTCCTAACTTATATCTTTTAATTTGGTTCTATAACTACTCCTTTATCTAATATCTACTCTTCTATTATTTCTATCTAAATTACTTGTTCAACTTTTATTGAAAACTTGATGTATAATTTGAAATAAACTTAAGATATATCAGACCAGTGCCTTATTCCATTTGGTTCATAGAGTTATTCTCTTCCAAACCTTACTTATAACTTTGAAAGATAATTTTTAAATCCTCTCTTGGATAGATGTGTCACTACATAACCCCCAAGGTTATGTAACTTTATGTTTTCTTTACAGTAGGTCTAATTGAATATAACTATCCATCTGAAAGGATAATTAGACAAGAAACAGATGAAAATAAGTCTTAAATGTATCTTGATACTCAAACTATGTAAACAACATATAATTTCTTCACAATTTGATTTTGAATAGCAATTATCCACTGTAGATAATTATAATAAAGAACCGATTTATAGAGACCATGGGTAGGAGCAGGATTGCTAGTGCACCTAGGGTTTCTAGTTGTCCCAAGCAGGATGCATCCATGGATGAAGATGAGGATAAGGATGGTGATCCTCCTCTTTTGTTTTCTATGTATATTGTCTCTCCTTGCTTACAGTTGGAGGTGGTCTTGGTTGCATGTGTGTTCTCACCCCTTGTCTACATTTTTGGGTGGGGCTTCCTTTCTCTACCAAAGATGGTGGTTGTTTTTTTTTGTAGCACTGTGGTTTCAGAATTAACTAGTTCCTTTCCTTCCTCTTGGTGCATGCTCAAGTGGGAGTGGTTGGTATTTTATTGTGGCAGTACAGTGCTCATTGTTGATGTTGTGTTTCTATGGCTGACATACTATAGTTTTGAGGGCTTTGGTGTGTAGAGGGAACTGTATTATTTTTTCTTTTACTCATATGTTTCTTAATCATGTTGTGGTGGGTTGGTGGTGCTCACATGGAGGTTTTGTTCAGGTAGGTGTGAAGTGTAGGTCATGAGTTTAGGCCTCTTCCAGAGGGTTTTTTAAGCAGATATTTAGATTTTTATGTGAGCTCATGTTTGGGTTTTGACATTGCCCCTTGTTAACACTTTGTACTTTTGGGCCTAGTTATTTTTAGGGGTTTCCTTCCTTTTGTCTCACTCATAATTATTCCTATTGATGGTCGGCCTTTGGTTCCAGCTATTTGTTTCGGTATTTGGTGGATTGTTGTAAGTTGTTGGCTAGGAGGATGCTGGCAATTTTCAAGGGCCTTGCCTATTCTGTCTTTATATTTGGTTAAGGAAATGTGGTTCCTAGGATGTGCATGGCCCTTTCAGAGCCCATAATATTGTCTCTTCTATTTTTTACAAGGTGGTTGTTGTTACTGGTTGGATTCATCTCAAAAAGGCTCCTATAGAGGTGGAGCTTACCCCTATTAAGGTGAGATTCTTCTTCTTGATTACAATGTGGTTTCAGTTTTTTCTTCATTCCTTCTCCTCTCTCTCCATTCTTATTGAGAGGATGACCTATCCTATGGAGGTGGAGTATGGTTTTAGAGATGATGATTTTTGTTTCCTTTTATGGACGGTTGTCCTTTGTGATCACTGAGACTTTGGGTTCCTTTCCTTTCAGGTTCCCTTTCTAGTTTTTCCCTACTTCTTTGACCCTTTTCTGGTGGGTTATTCTTCTAATTAGGTGGAGAAGAGTCTTTCTTTGGAGTTGTTGAAGGATTGGTTGGATGATACTTCTGGTGATAACATGCTAGTTGTGAGAGTGAAGTTAAAACCCATGCAGATTGTTTGGGGGTCCTTCATCTTTCTGATATGTATGTGATTACTATGGTATTTTTATGGTTTTTGGAGCCATGTTAATACCCAAATATTGTAGTTTGGGGAACCATTAAATTCCTATGGACTCTTTGCATAAGATATTTTCTCTTGTTGTAAGGCTTTTGCCTAAAGTTGGGATCTCTTCGGTAGTCAGTAATTAGGATGAATTGTCTTTAATGGTTGTGGTCTCTAAATATTTTATTTCTTGTACCATCTTGTCTTAGTGGGGTTCTAGATCCCATTCAAAATCTAATTGTAATGGGTTTCAGTCCTCTTCAAAACCCGTTATGCTTAATAAAAAATAAAGAACTGATTTGAAATAAATATATCCACAACACATCTCAAACAAGGGAACCGGTTTGTACTTTTTATTTATTCATATCTAATACTACATTCCATCTTTTCATATTGGATCTGAATCTCAAATCCTAAAATCCATTGCCACTTTTATCCAATCTTCAATATCCCTTTTATAAACATAAGCCAACATATCTGATTGGTTACAACTTTTTGACAAAACATTGCAACTATTCATATAACTAATTATTTATCTCCTAATAACTACTCAAACCCTCCTTTATAAGACAAAAAAAATAATTGACAACCAATTACATTATAATTTCTCAAACAAGATCATTTGAATGCTTAACCAATGAGGCTCCTCCATAAAATAATTTCTATCTCCTTGCTAATAGCCTCTCACATTTGGAAATACCTTATGTGTTCAACACTTGATCTTTACAAAAATCTATTCCCTTACTATTCAATTAGGTCTCTATTAGAAGTTTCTTTAACATTATATCTCATGTATTTTGTTTTGAGTAATTTACATCATTTTTCAAATTTCCCAACTTTATCCCTTAGGATACATCTCTCTGAGGTCCTTTGTCAAACATTTATCTATTTTTTTGTATCCCACTTGTTGTATGCTTATACCATATGTCTATTAAAAAAATTTGGAACCTTCTTTACCGAATCCATTCATGGGTAAGTATTTTCTCAAGATTCTCTAACAAATGCATTTTTTGCAAAATCATCCCATTCCATGGGTTGACATTACATCAAACAACTTATGTTGTATTTGCACTTTTCATTTCTTGGATGCGTGTCAACGATTCATATATTTTTTCATTCCAATATAGGCACACAGGTTGAGAGTTTTTTGTCAATGATGATTTTGAACTTCCACCTTGAACCCATTACTACAATCATAATGTTTTATACACTGAAAACTCCTTCAGGCATTTAGTCAAACATTTGGTCAATATCATTTGTACTTTGATGAACTTCCATATGATGTTCCAGTGTTTGCATCTTGTACCAATACTCTTCCAAAAACCCTAACCTTAACCATAACCCTAACCTTAACCCTAACCCTAACCCTAACTATCACCCTAACCCTAAAGTTTAACCCAAGAAATAATAACTCTAACCTTAACCCTAACTCTAACTCTAACCCTAACCCTAACCCTAACCCTAACCCTAACCCTAACTCTAAACCTAACCATGACTCTAACCCTAACTCTAACTCTAACCCTAACCCTAACCCTGACTCTAACTATAACCCTAACCCTAACCATAAAAAATATCTTAACCCTAACGCTTAATCATACATTCTAACCATAAAAATCACCGTAACCCTAACGCTAACTTTAATCTTAACCCTAACCCATAACCATACATTCCAACCATAAAAATCACCCTAACCCTAACTCTAACCTTAACCCAAACCCTAGCTCTAACTCTAACCCTAACCCTAACTCTAACTATAACCCTAGCCCTAACCCTAACTATGAACATAACCATAAAATTAACCCAAGAAATAATAACTCTAACCCTAACCCTAACTCTAACTCTAACAATAACTCTTGCTCTAACCCTAACCCTAACCCTATCCCTAGCTCTAAACCTAACCTTGACTCTAACCCTAACTGTAACCTTAACCCTAACCCTAACTATAACCCTAATCGTTATCATAAAAATCATCCTAACCCTAACCCTTAACCATATATTCGAACCGTAAAAATCACCCTAACTCTAATCCTAACTGTAACCCTATAACCGTACATTCCAACTGTAAAATTCACCCTAACCCTAACCTAACCCTAAGCCTAACTCTAACCCTAACACTAACTCTAACTCAAATTCTAACCATAACCATTAATCATAAAGTGTCATCCATGTTGCATCGTGACGCTACTAACTTATATATACCTATATATATAATACGCCGAGAGTAATCCTTCTCAAGGCACCTATTTTCATCAACCCTAACCCACTCAAAAAAAATAGGCATCACATTAAAAAGGGTTAAATTTGGTTATGGTTGGAGAATAAAGCATCACATTAGAATTGTGGTTAGGGTTAAATAAGGTCCATTTTAAGTAAGGACACAATTAAACTAAATATAAGCATAAAATATTAATAATATAATAATAAAGATAAATAATAATTAAATAATAGTAGTATAGATTATTTCTACTTAATATAATATAAAATAATATTATTATTATGTTATTGTATTATTAAACTATTATAATTACATATTACTATACAATTATACAATATATTATTATTTTTGTAAATTTAAAATCATCTTGAAGAGTTGATATTTTCAAATTTGACTAGTTGATATTTTCAAATTTGTCTAATAACAACCATTGTTAATAATCATATTCTTGAATATAGCACAAACTAAATCTATGTTCATAGATAGAAAAAAACATTTTGTATTACCAAAATATTTTACATAACTTGACCATTTAAATTATAAGTTCTAACTTTTATCTTCTTAACAATACATTACCCAAAATACATCTTGTTATCATCATAACAATTGGACCTCATCTCATTAGGATACAAGTGCTAGTATATAACTTTCGACAACAAAATATATAAATTATATCAATCCCTAAATAGTACTCGTGATCGACCAAGTTAAATCCATATGATGAATGAAGTATAATTTATCAAAAAGCTCTTTAACATTCCATTTTCTTTGACGGACAATATTTACGAAAGCCCTCTCTGGCTAGGGAAAGACAGTCCCAAACTTGTAGGTTACATTAACGATTTCAGAAAACAATAACTCAGTTCAGCATTGGCATTGTGGGTGAGCTCTGGGTGTTGTAGCCCTCTACATCTTTCACAAAGATTCCTTTGCAGCACATGAACGAAAAATCACTAGAATTACCCAGTCCAAACCATTCTTTGTGAACTAGTTCAATCTCGCCTGTGATTAACTGTCTTCTTGTTTTCCATCTCTGTAACTTCCCTGATGTAGTCTTTGGAATACATCGAGTCTTAACCAACCCAACAAAGCCAACACGCACTCCATGCTCTTTCTCGATACACAAATAAATGTTTTCACAAATTCTCTTCATCCTTTCTTCATCTTGGGCTGTGAGATATTTATGCTGAAAATTCTGAAGTTCAGCAAGGACTACTATTGCGTTTCTGTTAAATTTAGTTATGTCTGCTTCAAAGGCAGCTGCGCAACCTGCTCTCAAACTTTGAGTGCAGCTCATCAAAGCAGTTGTTTCAAGATAGCGAGGATGCACTAATCGATCTCTTGTTCTTATAGTATCCTTGATACGACCAGTGATATACAAGTACTGATCATTGCCTTTTGTAATAACTCCCATGTCTCCTGTTCTTAAGTAAAATCTTCCTTTGTTCCAATATCCTTTTCTCTTTGGCCTTGCAAGGAATACCTGTTCCAAAAATCAACAATACACTGAGAAGATCTGATGAATATAGATAGAGAAAATGATTATTTTTCAATACATTATTATATAGTGCCCACTGTAAAAAGTGATACTAGCGAAGAGAAACAACATGAAAGTCACAAAACCTTTGGAGAGGCTCACAGAAATGCACAATAAAACTACTTCAATACCTCGTTTGTTAGCCAAGGGTTGTCCAGGTAGCCATCTGCATTGCTTGGAGAGGAGATCCAAATCTCACCTTCTTCTCCAGCTTCTACTTCTTTACAAGTCTTTGGATTAACAACTATCATCTCAATGCCTAGTTCCAATTGTGAGCAAAGCATTGCACAAGGCAAAAGGCCTGTGTAAGTAGGAGCTTGTGTTATATTGGGTCCCCATGCAGTGGACAAAAATGTACAGTTTTCTGCAAGTCCATAGGATGGAGCTATGGCAGAAGCACATAGACCATATACTGAAAATTTCTTCACAAAGCTTTCAACAACAGTACCATATATAGGTTCATTAATCACTATAAGATTTCTTAGGCTCTCCAGATTCAGTTTGATGTGTGGTTCTCCCTTCGCTCCTTTGCTAATAAAGTTTTGCACAAGAGGAAGAGAAAATGATGGTACTGGTGTGCAGGTAGCCTTATATTTGCTCAACATTTCCAGCCACAAGGTTGGCCTTTTGATGAACATGAATGGGGAAGTTAAAATGCAGGTTGCAGCACTCGCAATGGTTAGGAGAAGGAACATGAGACCACAATCGTGATACTGAGGAAGCCATGAAACTATGACACTCCGTGGCTGAAGATCATATGCTTTTCTTGCTGCTCTTACATTGTGTGTTGCAGATCCTGCTGTTATCAAGACTGGCTTAGGCCTGCCTGTTGTACCAGAAGTATACTGTATCAAAAACAGGTCCTCTGCTCTACACCCTCTGTACTTTCTCTCATCTCCTCCATTAATTAATGACATCTCTGGTCCATTGGCTTTCAATAAGGTTTCTAGCGATATCCACTGCATTTTCTTCAACAAAATGCCCATTTCATTTGTATCATTGTGCTTAATGACACTTGAAATATATGTCGCATGAGCGATGGCAGCCTTCGGTTGAGTCTGTTGCAGTATCCTTACAAGTTTACTGCAATCCTCCTGAAACGAAGAATAACTTTACATTACTGCAAATAGGATATCTGTATTAGATAAGTTTCACTGTCTCCTTTTCTTTAATCCTGTGGAATTCACTACCGAAATCCCTTTTAATTATTTGAAGACAATTTAAAAATAAATAACTATATAAATCAAATTATCTACACAAACACCTAAGTATCTATCTCTATGTGTAACGAATGCATTCATTTCTTTGACCTTTTGACCAAACTCCCCACCACTTATAAAATATCTTAGAAATTATATGTAAAACAGAAGGTCAGACAAAGGTTAGAATAAAATAATCTAGTCGCATCTAGAGAAACAACGGCCACAACAGGACATAAATGAAAGGAGAACCTATATTTTAACTAGATAACATATTTGACATTAATGCTATCTAGAAGGCAACATTAATTACCATATCAGGAAATACAACATAAAATATACTTACACTGTATACAAATTTAATCGACAAACTCTATGTTCCATTCTTAACAGTTCCACATTATTTTGCAACTACATAGAAAAGTGCAGTATATTTGAAACTAACCATAAGAACTAGAAAAGTAAAATATATATTAACAATTCAATAGCTTAAAATCTATCCACAGGAATTGTTAGTGTATGGTTAAAACTGTTAAAGAAAAAGATTGTTTCTTCACCTGAGAAGAGAAGGATGGATGAGGGGCAAGCATGGGAACAATCACTAGCCCAGTTCTTTGGCACCCAAATATGATTCCCACAAATTCAATCCCAGGTGGGCAGAGAATCAAAACTGTATCACCTTTTCGCAGTGAACTTCTAAGATTTGAGGCAATGGTGGATGCAGAAGCATGGAGCTCTGAGTATGTCAAACTGCTCTCCTCATTGCCTGTTTCATCCACCCACTTGAAAGCAGGTTTATTAGCCAAATGCTGATGTTTAGCCCACATTGGAAGATACAGATCAACCACTGGTTGGTCTGGAAATAGAATATCATAATTCTCACACATCTTGAAAAATCTTCAGAATATATGATTCTCCTTTGCAAATAACCAAATTCCTATTGCCAAACACAAGAAATGAGAATGTCACAGAGAGCCCATTCTATGAGAAATGTTCTAGAGAATTTAGCTGCAACTTTGAAGGAAGGGGAACTCAATCAAGCTAAGGATTGAACTTTATATAGAACTGAACCAAATAAAAACCTCCAGTAGTTTACAAACATCACAAATGTACTTTAGCCACTTGATTGATCTCAGGTAACACAAAAATCTAAAACTTAGAACTTCAGAAATACTTGCAGCTTGAAACAATGGGCATATGATCTAGCTCAAAACCAAACTATTATACACTACATTCTAAAGCACCACATTATATTTATATATCCATACTACAGTGAACCAACGTAGCATGTAATAAATAATCTATGTTGAAAAGATGATCAATGATATCCGCCTCATTATTCTTATGCTACTCGGTGATAAACGTTTGCTACAAATGTCTTCTAGACTTATGGAAAATATATATGATAAACGTTTGTTACCAATGTCTCCTAAACTTTAATATATATATAGCTAAATTTGCCGGCAGGTCAAAGGTGCAGGCGTTTGACGATGAATGAGATAAATAACCGACGCAAAATAATATTTTGGCAACTATAAGTGAGCGATTGCAGAATAATATGCTGGCAAAGATAAACCCAAGCAAAAGAGGTTAATATTCTGAGAAAGCGGAATATGCGCCGTGTAATTTAATGGAAAAAAATGAAGGTCGATGATTTCGAGGAAATCTAATGTTATAAGAGTTCAATTGTTTTCATACTGACCTTCAAAAACGCCATATATTTCATCATGCAGGGATTACGAGCAAGCTATATAAACTATATAAACTATATAATTCTTTTAGGCCCTCCATTTAAAAAAAAAAAAACTTTTGGGCACTCCATAAAAAAAATACTTTTGGGCCTTCCATAAAATTACATCTTGTACTATGTAATTGTTTTTTAAGGAACTATAATTTATGTTATATGTTTGAAATTATATTTATACGATTTTGTATTTATATTCTCATTTTTTAATCTTTAAGTTATATTTAAATATGACATTGCTCCTCCACATTATATGTAACCTTTGATTCTATAATTCAATTTTCTTTTGGTGCATGTTTTGATTTTTTTTAATCTAATACTTATGCATATTCTCTTTCCTTTTACTAATTTATATTTAAATATAATTTTTTATTAAGTCGGCAAGGAGTCTGCCCTGATCCCATAACAACAGAATAAACAGTAAGAAACAACACTAGAAACCTACCCATGGACATTACAATAGAGAGAAAGCCAAAAACCTCCATTCACAAAATTAATCAAAAACTACCACAGTTATCATTAGAGGGCTCCTATCACAACTACTAACTTTACCACCATCATAGTTTATCATCACCATACAGATTTAAGAGTTTATAACCTTAGCACTACTGCAAAAACTAAACGAATGCATCCTCGCAGAACTAATTTGAAATTTTGTTTTTTTAACAAAGATAATTTCAAAATCTTGTATTTCTAAAATTAAATTAAGTTGTTTGGTGTAATACACTTGCCATTACCTTTGAGCTTGTTTTAGATATATGTGTAAGATAATGGATAATATGCATATTACTAGAATAATGATGAACTTATGTTGGTGTAGAGAATCTTAATGAAGGCATGGTTGATCATATCCTCAAATGTGTAGTTGCAAGAAATTAGGATATTTTTTGATGAATAGTGCCTTTTCTATTAAAAAATATTAAAGTTACATATCCATAAAAAAGGGGCCGGGGGATATAAAAATCACCCCGCAGAGTTCACACGGCAAAAGCCGAAAATGAAGACTATTCATCAAAAAAATATAAGGCCATTAGGCAGCAATAGCAGTAGCAGAAGGCGGAGGATCTTTATCATCAGGTCCCCACGCCTTAGTGGGATTGACAGGAGGGTCGGGAAGTGACCAACCATCATCATCTTCTTTTTCTTTT
>MU227784.1:446684-461067 GCA_018584345.1 Thuja plicata | reverse complement strand
TAGCGCCCACCCAGAAGGCCGAGGAGGTGGAGAAGCCGAGTGGCGCCGCCATCTGTCTCCACCACCTCTCGGAGAGTGGTTCCAAGGAGCCTGGGACCGAGGAGTGTGTGAGCGGTGCGCTGAAGAACTGCGCCCGCGGTGACGGCCTCTGGGAGGCGTACCCTCGGCAGATAGGGCATCCGGAGGCACCTGAGCAACCGTACAGGGAGCATTGCCCCAATGGTTGAGCAGCTCCTGCAGGTGAGCTACTTCAAGAGACACTTTATTCGCTTGCACCTGAATCTGCATCATAACATTATTACATATACAAGCTTTGTTAAACAAAGCAACATTCGTATCAAGAGAGCTGTGAGAGAAAATAACAACATTTCTATCTTTCCAAATATTAAACAAAATCTCCATCCTAAAAGTATGCCAAATCTGGGTAAACTTGGAGGGGAGTCTAGGAGAATCTCCTAAGACAATCATATGCCAAGAAAAAGGCTCGAACCGAAAGGGCTTAAAAAAATCATGAATCCACTGCCAATACTGTTGAGCTCTCCTACAGAACCAAAAGATGTGCAAAAAGGTCTCAAGATGACCGCAAAAAGGACATCGAGGGTCATGAACCCCCAAATGTTTGAGCCTAGGGCCAACTGGGAGTCCTTGAAACAAAAGACACCAAGCAAAAAGAGCCATCTTGGGCTCCGTAATGGCAGTCCAAATGGTGTGAAAGCGAGAGCTCCAGTGGGAAGTGGCCGAATGAAGATGCCATCTCTGGTTAAGGACATCCACCATTGGAAGATGCGGAGATAACCACCTATAACCAAGGCTTGTCTTGTAATTGCTGAAAGGTGTAGCAGGATACCATTTCCAATCTTTCCACCAAGGCCTAGTAGCCTGAATGCCAATCTTATGAATAAAATTTCTTTCAACACTAAAATAATATCATAAATCAATAAATGCTTTACATTTACCTGCCCCATAAAAAAGACAAGATATAGTGTATTAACATATATTATTAAAAGGGATGGTGAAGATGAGGAATAGAGGAATCTAAGCATCCGAGTCAAGCAGATGGAAGACAACATGACCAAGGTAGAGACCACTCTCAAGAACATAGCTGGACAAGGCTATAACATCCTAAAACAGACCAGAGAACACACCAACACCATCATTGAGAAGCTGGAGGAGGGGATGGAGACGGCAAGCATTGAGGTTGAGACCGATCAGAACACTAATCAGGGACCTAGCAAAAGAACCAGGGTCAGAACTAGAAAGTATAAGGAAAAGGATGGGGAGAGTACCATCCAGGAAATCAAGGAATCAACAGCCAACATGGATCTTCTTGAGGCCAAGGTGGCCACTCTTATGGTGGACATTTCTTAGGCCCCCATGGGCGTTTATGCTACTTTCAGGTTTTATTTTCTTTTTTAGAAGCTTTAGCTGTGCTTTTTTCTAGCCTTTTAGGCCTGCTCTTCTCTTAGTTATGTACTCTATTTTGTTGTTTTTAATGTTTTATCTCTAAACACTTTGTTTCGGGTTTTAGGAACACTGTAAAACCTATTTTACTTCATCAAAAACATATATTATTAAAAGACAACTAAAATTGAGTTAATAATAAAGAGATAAATATTCCTACCTCTACTAACTTTAAATATAGTTGATAATTAATTTGAAATAATTTTTTGACAAAGATAAATTTGAAATCTTGTATTTCTAAAATTAAATTAAGTTGTTTGGTGAAATACTCTTCCTATTTTCTTTGAGCTTATTTTAGATGTATGTGTAATATTATGAATAATATGCTTATTACTAGAATAATGAGGAACTCATGTTTGGAGTAGAGAATCGTATTGAAGGCATGGTTGATCATATCCTCAAATGTGTAGTTGTAAGAAATTGAGATATTACGATCATGATATAAATAAAATATCTTTCAACATTGAAAGAATATCACAAATCAATAAATGATTTACATTTACCTATCCCATAAATAAGATAAGACAGAATATATTAACATATATTATTAAAAGAAAACTAAAATTAGATTAATAATAAAGAGACCAAAATTCATTAGATTAATAATGATAAAATCTATATGTAAATCATTGCACCCAAAGTAGAGAAGAAATATAAAAATGGTGCACACGTGGTAAAGGAAAAGATTTATTAGCAAATTATAGAAAAAAAAATAAAAGTGTTTAGAGAGGCATGAGACAAATTAAAAGAGAGAAGTAAGTCTTTAATAGGGAAGTGAACAACCTAATGAATAGTTGATGTAGGGGCATCACCTCTAATTAAGTTTTGATTTGTACACCTAGTTTTTCTTCTATTTTCATTTAAGTTATGCAAGTTATGTTTTGATTTATTTTTGGTTTATTCTCATTAGTTTCCTAGAGTGATAGTTAATAGTTAGGAGTTGTTGTTTTTTTCAAGCGTAGTAGTTGAACTAGATCAAAGGGGAAGAGGGAAGGATGGTCGAAAGAAGGGAAGATGCAGGGGATAGAGGAGGAGTTTTTTAATGTTCAACTTAGCGTTGGAATTTCAAATTAAAGTAGATTTATTCTAAGCCTCTAATGCCCACCTACCTATAAGGAGATTCTAGAAGTGAGTAATAGGGAGTAAATGCAGCTCACACTTTGGAGAATGAAATCCCGAGTTGACTCCTGGCATTGCAAAGTATGTGCAACCCTAACAACCAAATTAGTTAATGTGGGTAGATGAGCCTGAATTTCAAATATGTGTGGGGGGGGGGGGGGGGGGGGGGGGNGAGGTGGACGTGAATTTGGTGGACAATGAGTGACCAAATGGAAGAATCCTTTCTAGAGTTTATTATGAGTATTTTCAGCAACAAAAGGAATGGTTTTTGTGCTTTGTGTAAGTTTGATAATATTGTGTTTCAGCTATGTTTTTCTCTTGTTGATCATAATGAGTAGTGATTTATCCATAGATTTTGTGATAACTCTAAGAAGCTCCCAATAGTTTGTAGGAAGCCCCAGAGTGTTTAAAGTTATATTTGTAATCAGTAGTTTTCAGATTAAATTACATTTTTAGATTTATAGTTTTTTTATTATAAAATTAATTTTTAGATTTTAAATAGAAATCGAGAAAGAATATTGCATATCTACAACTATTTTTTGTTATCTCCATTTGATTTGGTATTTGGATATGCATTACCAATGATTGGGAAAAATAGAGTTGCAATATTTGTGTGTGTGTTTTGCCCTATTTTGGGGATTTCTTTTGTTGTAGTTTTTTAAGATTTTAGAGAGTCTAAAATCTTTACATGGTATCAGCGCTATGTATTTGAGCATTTCATATTTATAAGTCTCTACAATCCTTAATTGGTTCTTTCAGTATTTCTTTCATAGGAAGGATCCTCAACATGGAACCATTAAGTAGATGGTGTGCATGGAGAATGGGAGAGGCATAGATTTCTATAATGGTATTAAAGAATTGGAAATGAGTTGATGTTGGAGTCGAGTGAGAGTAAAGAAACTACTTGAGAATGTGATCTCATGAATTTAGCTTCATTGTTAATGTTGTCTTCTTATTTGAAATGACACCAAGGATTAGGCAGTTTGTAAGTAATTGGAATACTTGATCAAGTTTCTCTTTGTAAAACTTGCCTTGGTTTATAGATGTTTTGATATTCAATGTTGATAAATCAAGAATCTGATGTAAGGAAGATATTAATAGATTTAGGAATCATCTTTGTCAATGCACATAATGTTATTGTTAATGATTTAAAATAAGTTACTATTTGTTATTAACTCAATCAATTCACATGCCCTTTAAACTAGTTTTAGTCTATATTTTTGGGTTACTGTCACCATATGAATAAAACAAGTATATTTGTACCAGATTAATTTTCCATCATGTGGTATTAGAGAATTTTTTATTGAGTGTGTAGGAAAATTTACTAGAGGGAGGTAGTTTGCACCAGGACTACTCGGTGGAGAGAGGTTGAAGTCTAAAGAGCATTAAAGAAGCTTCCTTAAAGAGTAACATAGAAGATAGAGGAAGTGTTGGAGAGATTTAAAGAATAGTTATAAGTGATCTTAGAGAAGACATACAAAATGAGGTGTGATTAGCTATAGGAAGTGCAAGAAATTTTGTGACCATGGAAGAAACTAATGTAGAGGAGTATTAAAGAGATGAAGAAAAACTAGAAGGAGTGATTGAAGAATTATTCTTGAGGGATCTTACATGGATTGCAAAGAGAAATGAAATAAATGTACCCAACTTTCTCAAACATTGAACCTGG
Organism: Thuja plicata; assembly: GCA_018584345.1. Taxonomy (NCBI): domain Eukaryota; kingdom Viridiplantae; phylum Streptophyta; class Pinopsida; order Cupressales; family Cupressaceae; genus Thuja; species Thuja plicata. Next base: position 456,818 of record MU227784.1, on the reverse strand, counting down.
ATGAGTTGATTGATTGGATAGGATAGTTGGAAGAACATTTAGAGATGGTGGAAAGTATAGATATGCAAAGAGTCACGATAGTTCAAATGAAACTAAAAGGACATGATGCATTGTGGTGGAAAGAATTACAGAGGGATGATATAGTAAGTTGAGACCCAATAATAACAAGGTGGAGTCAAATAGTGTTCAAATATAAAAATAAAATTTATTTTGAGTGATTATGAAATCAAATTATTCAAGAAGTTGCAAAATCTAAAATAGAAGGATAGAGTGTAAAGGAATAAAAAAAGGAATTCTACAATTTGGTCATTCATTAAGGAAACAAGAAACGTGATAAGGAAAAGGTAGCAAGGTATATAAATGGCTTATGGTTTAACATCTAGGATGACATGATAATGATTCAGATTACTAGAGTGGATAATCATATCAATATGCTTTGAAGGATAAGGATAAATTAGTGAGGAAATTAAACAACTCCAAAGGTTGGGGAAGATTTTCAACTCAGAAGGGACAAGTGAGAAGCAACAAGGGGAATTAGAATGAAGAATAAGAAATCAAGCACGCATGGAGTTAAGAAATAGGTCAAGCCACAAAAGTAAAAGAGATATTAGGGAAAGGACATGGAGTTACCTAAATTCCTAAAAGAATAATTTAAAATCCATATAAGGATAAATCACATTGTGCAAGAGGAGAAAGAAAGTGTGGGGTCACCTTCCAATCACACTGAGGAACCTGAATCAAGAGAATCCTTATTTCTAAAAAGAGTGTTGTTGAAGATAATGAAGGAGAAAAATTTAATTCAAAGGAGGGATTTATTCCAAACCAAGTACAAGGCTAGTGGTAAGTGTCACAAACTTATTATAGAAAGTGGTAGCATTGATAACCTAGTAGAAGTGGATATGCTTCATAAGATAGGATTGAAGAGTAATAAACATCCCACTACATATAAAATTTCTTGGTTATAGAAGGGAAATCAATTATTGGTTGATGAATAAGCCCATTTTGAATTTTAGATAGGTAGTTATAAAGATAGTATGTTGTGTGATGTAATAATTATGGATGTATGTCATGTGTTTCTAGAAGACCATGGTAATTTTATACGAAGAAAATGCATGATAGAAGATATAACACCTACACTATTAAGAAGAATGGTGTCAAGCATACTTTGTTGCCTTTATAAGGAACAAAAAAAGATATTCATAGTGACAACAGTAAAGAAATATTAGTAAATAGTACATAAATTATGGATGATAGGGAGAAGGAGAAAGTTACATTAGCAAAACAAAGTTGATTCTTCGTCCCTCTCAATGTAAGAAGGATGTGCATGATACTAATTTGTGGGTAGAGTTGTCAATAAATGATAGCCATTTTTTTCATAGATGAGTAAGAGACACATATTGGGATAGTAGTAAACATGAATTACATAAAGGAAATAAAAGGTTAAAAAATTTCCTACAAAAATCCTTTCGGATCCATGCTTACAAAAACCCCACCTAGGAATTCTGATGCAAGGGCATCACCTCTAATTAAGTTTTGATTTATTCACCTATTTTTTCTTCTATCTTCATTTAAGTTAAGAAAGTTATATTTTGGTGTACTTTTGGTTAATTGTTGTTAGTTACCTGTGGTGATAGTTAATAGTTAGGATTTTCTTTCGTAAGCATGGTTGTTGAAGAAAATTTAGAGGGAAGATAGATGGGGGGTTGGAAGAAGGGAAGATGCAAGGGATAGGTGGAAAAAAAATATTATAGTTTAGTTTGAAAATCCATAATTTTTTTTGTTTAGTATTTTATCCCAAAAAGGACTCTTAACATTGAAATATTAAGTAGATAGTGCGTGCTTGAATTCACAAAGGGATCAATAACTAGGTTCTTGAATCAACTAAAGGATTGTACATCCTATATAAGTATCTATCTTTCTCATTATGAAGGCTCATTTAATCATCAATCGAGGGATGTATTACTTGAAATGTATCTACAAGATATATGCACTAAGTGCCTGCTCAATGTCATGTTATCTCCAAAGCTGCAAAAATAAAGAGTTGAAAGTAAACCTAATCTATGATGAAAGAAATAAAATACTCAAAAATTAATTGAACTAAAACACTATTGTTCAGTAAAAATGCTAATACTTAATTCACAATGCTTTAACTATTATGCCTTATTTGGTTTCTAGAATAGACAAATGATAGAATTAAAACTATGTGTTGTGGGAAATAAAACTAATGCTACCAGGGATTACTCACGAAGTGGTCCCTCTTGGGTGAGTATCCATAATTCAATTACAAGAAATGGATCTTCAAAACTTCATTATTGTATTCATGTAAAAGTAAGTATGATTGTATTCATAAAGATGGAAATAAAATAGAGTAAACTATTTCAGAATTAACTGTATCAAAATTAACTACTTCCCTCCCTCTCACGTAGGAGAGTAGTGCTTATTTATAAAATAGGAAACTTAACTACTAACTGATCACACCAAGAGAATATATGGATACATTATGGAAACTAAGAAGTAGGAGAAAAAAAATCCATAAAGGTAGGAACAAGAAAGGATTCAACAAACATGAAGAAAATTTCCAACTCCCACTACTTCCTATATTTTCTCAACCTTAAGAACATCTTCTTGACCCAATCTTCTCCTAGATGTCGCCAATTTTATTCTCAAACTAGTTTCAACATTGTTCCTTTAGCTGTAGGATTGGGTATTCATGGGTAGCCATATGGACACTTGCTCAATCATGCTTGCTTCAATGAACTTATTTACATCATCAAATTTTAATAGGAACAAATTGACACATATCCAACATAGCATGCAACACATATTCATTCACCATAAGATTAATTATTCAATGAAATATAGCTACAAATTATCATATATAGGTATATAGCATTTAAAAATGAATTAATGTTCATCCATATTTGTCCAAAGTTATAAAATCATGAACCATGAGACTAAACTTTATCTGGTTTCATGCCATTGACCCAACCAAATAGTAACCAAGTCTTTAAGGATATGTAACAAAGTGTAGTCAATAGGAAATGGAGTGTATGAAAGACTTATCCTAGACTTAGAAAAATATTTTCAAAATAAGGAGAAATCCTCATCCTATCATTTTTCCCTACTAAGTCCAGTGGTGGTCCTATGGTACTAAGAATTTCCTGATTTTTGCATTCATCCTAAAATCTCCAATGTCTGTCTCTCCACCTGTGAGGCCTCACCCCGACCCATCACAACCTTATTGTTCGATCACACTTTGATACCTTATGTTTTGATACATTACACTTTTTGATTGTCCTGATAGAGACTCGCGATACTATGTTATGATGATGATTATATTGTGTGGATTACATTTTGATATGGATTAGACCTAGATCAGATGGTTGTTTTTAACTATATATGTTTAGATAAGTGAACTGATGAGAAGATTGAATCATGATTAGACTTGATTATTTCATAGATGTTATGTCATGATGATTATGGAATTTTTATGTTTTAAACTTTTCTGTATGAAAATTTCAATTAAGAATTTAATCTTGCTAGTGATTGATGTTGCTAATTATAAATTGAAAATATATATATTGCATGTGATTTTATTATCTTGGACTACTGATGCTCGAGTTTAGTGTGCAGGAAAGAGAACCATGGAATTATTCAGAGAATCAGGGATAAACACATGCAAATTGAGTAAGCCAAGGTTTAATCCAATAAGGGATTGAAACCTCATTTTAATGTGATCCTTGTTGTAAACATAATCTGAATGTGTGTTAAATGTTTAATACTCATGTTGTTATTGTTTGGACATGTCATTGTGAATGTGATGTGTATTTTGTCTTGGTGTCACTTGACACTTGTGTTGTCCATGTGGATGATGACATGTCAAATTAGGGCTTGGAAAAGAGCCACCAAACCTTATAGGATGTTATTTTAATCCCACTTACATATAGATGTCTTGTAGGGATCACATCAAGTTGGAACTCGGATTTGAACTTTAGGGGTACTTTAGAATGGTCAAAAGTGACCCTAGAGTGTATTTTTGGCCAAAATTAGTTAACCCTAAGGGGGTACTCTGGGTTAGGGATAGTTTTTACCATTGGAGTAAACCTAGATCACCATTATGGCTCTCCAAAATGCCTACTTTCCAAAAGTGGCTAAAATGAAAGAGAGCCACATGCATTGACTTGTCCCACACTCCTTACCAAACTCACAATTAAGAGGCGAGACAAGAGGTAAGGAAAAAGGACTAGAGGGCATGTCTAATTAATTGCTAAGTCTTGAGTACACTTCTAGGGGCTTTTTTAGAGGATTTGAAGAAACTTAGTGGGTATTCACCCACACTCAAATTTTAGAGACAACTAGGTTTGGAGAAAGAAAATGAAAAGGGATAAGGGCTCATCTCAACTACATTATTGCCATTTTTCTTGGACCAAAGTTGGTGAATTCTTGCAATGGAAGAATTATTTTGGTCTTGATCTTGCATGATATTGTTGAATGAATATGTAAACCTTGTATGGATTCATTTATGTAATCTTGTAATGTGTTGTTGAATGTAGAAGTTGATGTTATGTGTTGGGTTTGGGATGCATTTGAGTTTTGTTTCTTCTCTTGTTCTTTTAGATTTGGGAGTATTGTTCATGGGAGTTTTAAGGCATTACTCACCCTTTGGGAAGGGAAGAAGTGGCCTTGGGTAAAGGGGTTAGTTGGGCTCTCCATTGTAGCGAGAGTCTCTTCTCTTGGAGAAGAGGGATAATTTCATGAAGCATAAGCTCCATGAAGCCATGTTGTAAATATGGTTTTGGTATAGAAATGACCAAATTGTGTATATGAAAGGAATTCCAACTTTATCCTTCGAAAGGCATGGGAGAAAACTCTTGTTGAGAAATTCAAATGCAATGGAATTCTCCTCCTTGGAAAAGCCCACCTTCACCCTACTTCAATGTGTTTGGAAAGCCCATTTGTGAAACCTTGGTTGGGAGTAAATTGTTGTGCATCTATGTTATTTGTGAAATTGGAATGTGCTACCTTGTTTAGTCTTGGTTCTCCAAGCTCACGAGTGGCCTCTCTTTGAGGCCTTGGTTGGGAGGTGAGCTCTCATGGTTCGCTTCATGTTTTATTACAGGTTTTTAAAATCAAGTTGGGAGTGGAATATTTTGAAAGAAGCCTTCTCTTTGGTATTGTTGAGAAAGAACAACTTTGTAGTTGCATGTTTACTCCTTGTGATTGAGGATCTTTTTTTTTATTAAATGTTGTAAAGTTCATTTGTAAGCTTGTTGAGAAAAATGTATAAAGCTCTCATTCTTATTGTAATAATTTCATAGCATGTAAATCTTATGATTAGATAAATCTTGAAACCTCCATGGTATGTAATTTTAAATTTCCAAGTTAAGAACACTTCATGCTTCCCTTGTAATTATGAGATTTTAGCTTAATTTGATCAATACCTCATTCTCAAAATCATTGCATTTCATCCCTTAAAAGAAGTGATTAAGTTACAAAACATAGTAGGTCATATAAATTGATTTATTAATGAAAAAATAATCACCTAATGTTAGTGATCAAATTTTAGATGTATAAGGTTTGACAAAAAAAAAAAAAACAATCAAATTGCATGAAGCTTAAAAAAAAAATGTATACAAGCAAAACTTACCATATCATTTTCCAGCTCTCTAAAAAATGTATGGGGAGGGATCTAATTCCCTCCCCTTACATAGATAATATTCTATAATAGATGCTCTCCCTAATTTCCCTTTATTAAAATCCCTAAATACCCCTCTAAAACTACTCTCTTTATGCTAACACATAATTTCCATTTAAACAGGATTAATATCTTCTTCCATCCTCATGGGACCCACCATATATTATCCCCTCACTTTACCTTCCCATGCAAAATTTTAGGGGACATGATGTTAATTTTCTTACCAAGTTTTAACCTTCCCCATTGAATGCATATTGGTTCTGACATGAGGATACTTGTACATCCCTAGGATTAAGTGTTATGACATATTCAACTAAGGAGGATTTAATATGAGTCTTATCCCATCCTTGGAAATTTCATATACTCCCAAACTACTTGTCTTTACTGCTATACACTTCCCCCATGCGAAATTCAAACTCTATGTTGACTTCCCCTAAAGTTGTTGTGGCCCCCACCATCTACATTTCCATGCACAAGTTTTGAAAAGGTTTCTCTTCCCTATGCAATTCACAGCCCTTGGGAAAAGGGGTTTGGGCTTTTGCACCCTCTCACCCACTTGGGAGATGATGTGACCTTTAGGTAGGTTGCTAGGTAGTTTAGTATGTTAGGATATAGGTAGTCTTAGGTGATTAATTTTTAGTTAGTGTATTTAATAACATAATTAAACTCAGTTTAGCATTGTACATTTTATTTAAATAATATTATATTTTACCCTTTAGGAACATGTTAAAAATGGATTATTATATGTAAATAGATTATGTTGTAAATAGATTTAATTTTTGATTTATGTTATTTAAATTAAGTGGCCCCATCTAATAGGTGTATTTTCATTTAAATTGTGTTACGTAATTACTAAATTTGAAACCTTAGTTGTGTGTGAAAAATATATAGACTGACTATACGTTATGGATGTAAATTCCTCATTGTTTAATCATAATCATGTAAATTTGTTAGATATAGTTCATTTAATTATGTAGTTAATTATTGTTTAATGGGTGTAGTTTTCTTATGTAAAAGGAGAATTTAGATAAGATGTTAATGTTGATAAATTGTATTATGTTGTCATGTGTTTAAATAGGGTAGAGGTCAATGTAAATCTTTTAATTGAGATCAATTTAATTTCCTATCAAGGAATTTAAAAACTATAGTTTTATGGAAAATTGTATGGAAGAGTTTAATTGTTGTTAGGAAGATAAGGATTAGATTAGGTTTTGATTATTGAATTTTAAACCAGTGGTTAATGGTCGAAAGTAATTTGGGACTAGAATTTAATGAATAAGTTGTAACTAAGGATAGAAATTACGTGATTACCAGAATGATCTATTTCAATGTGTGACTCTTAACAACAGAATATCATCATGATACTTTACATAGATTAAATCTTGAAGCTAGAGTTAAACCAACCAGACCAGGTATTAACATAACTTGTATGGCTATTTGATGCTCTAATTTTGCATCTGTAGGTGATGTACCCCTAATTCAACTTATGCATATACCTTTCAATTCAAAGACCACCCTTACCGTGATATCACATTACCTCAATTACATCCCTGTTAGTGGTTTACACTTGCATATTTAAAAAAAAAATTATGTGTGTTTTGCCCTAGTTTTGGGCATGACACCACCACTACTACTCCCTACGTTCCTGTAAAATACCCTATTGTGTTCTAGCTTGCTCCACCTATAGCTCTCCAATTTTTCATTTAATTCATTTTTAACACAATTGTAGAGAGGTCAAATAAGAATAGGGGGCTGAAAGGTTAAGGGAAACTAGTGGTCAAGCCGTGTCTATCTTACTAGCTAAAGGTATCTAGGTACACACTAGATTTGTGAGGTTCAAAATTCCTTAGTGCCATAGGGAGTCTCTACCATTGTTGCATTATTCCTTCAATAACCCTTTGTGATTCATGATAAGGCACTCTCTCAAACTCCTTACAAACCTATTCCCTTATGTCAAATATTTTGACCTCGACCTCTGGATAGTGGAAAATGTAGGTAATGTGTAACCAATAAAAGTACATGATTGCATGATTACTAATTTTTGGATTCAAAGAAAAAGGTATTGTCCTTTCCTTCTCTTTGTATTTCCTCAATCGGTCAGAAAAGTTAATCTCATTCTTGGCCTAGGACATTAATGCTTTTAAGTGTATATCACCAATAAACAATAAAGGATTATGTTTAGCATCCGATGAAATGGCATAATTATGGAGATAAAACTGATATAGTAAATTTTACATCCATTCATGGGATTTCTGTTAAAGTTCATGGAATTATTTGGGAGTAGCAACACTATGGTCAATGTCCCTAAGAATTCTCATTAATTTAAACAAAAAATAGTGTTCCTCTAAGAATAATGCATAATCCCTAGGGGGCGGTCTACACTCCATCAATTGAGGAATCAATTCAGTGACTGCATCTAGTTTACGCTTTAGGTTCTCTACCTCTTATTTTCCTTTTAAATCTCTTTTTATATCTAGACCTTTTCCAATTCACACATACCACGCTCATACCATGTATTCTTATAAAAATCCAAACAAATTGAAATGATAGATTACATATTTGGTGGGGTACATGACCATCATATGGTCTCTGATTAGATAAATTATTGTCCTCCTCTACATTTTTTACCCCAACATTGACCTATTCCATTGTATTGATAGGAGGAAGACTCCAAATCACTAATTTCCATGAACTATTTGTGGGTCTTCAGAGGTTGCCAGTTTAACAGCTACAATAGCCAAGTCATTTAAACCTTGAAAATCCCCTCTATCTGGGGATGAATTTGTTTCTTCCATTCTTTGTTCACAAATCTCCTCAAAAGGTGCTTCATCAGAAACATCATCCCCCACATCATTCTAATCATTTAAGGGACTGCCAATATCCTCTTTTTTTTAAGAATAGGGTTCATATTTAGTTTTCTTGTCTTTAGAGATATTGATTGTAGCAATTTCATTCTAGAGAGGACTAGGTTAATCATTGGATTTAACTATTTCTTGTTCCTGAATTCACACACTTCTCCTTATTGAAGCTTCTATAGTGGTTGCATAAATTTTCTTTGAAGGATTCTTCATAGGAGTTATGGCTTTAGGAGATCATAAGGAATGGGAAGGAGTAGATGTGCACTTTCTCATTTTGGAACTAATGGAACTAGACTCTAGAGTCTTTTCTAATTCTTTTTCTAGTGCTTCCTCACTTATATTTCCTTTCCCTCTTTCTTCCCTGTTGTCTTCCTTAGATTTCACAAGGGTTTTTGACGCAACAGAAACTTCCTGACCAATTGTTTTATCACTAGGTATTTGTGTACAAGAATCCCTACCTACATGAGAAGATTCTAAAGTAGAAGGCTCAAATGTTTCCTAAGAATCTCCCTTAGGATTTTCTATCTTCTCTTTAATATCCCTTCCACTAGGTCCTACATATTGCAATTGCATTATCATGTCCAAAAATTTTGTGCCCAAAAATGCAACAACTTTTTTTTTTAAGTAATGTTAAAATCAAGTGGGTCTAAGCCAAATCATGACTATGTGTCAACCTCCCTCAACCCAAGGTTTCATTTAATTACAGATTTCCCTAGAATTAAATTTAAGCTAACAATCAAAGACAGTGCAAGGTGAGGTTTTATGAATTTGTGTGTCATCCCCCTTTATATTTTAATAGAGTTTGATGATGTGGAGAGAGAGAGACTCCCTATACTAAGTTTTGAGGGACATTCGGAAAATCTGATAGGTTGATAGCTTAAAGATACTTCGTTTAAAACATCCTAAGGAAAGACACTTTCGTAACATTATTTTTATGATGACCAGTATACTAGCCACATATATTGGCCACATAAAAATAACAATATAAGTCTCTAAGTTTAAATTTGTAAGCTTTAATTAGATTTTCCCCTTTAAAATTTCTCAATTACATTATTTAATTATTGTTTAAGTAATGACTATGTTAAATTTGATTCCGTAGCACAATCTTATAACTTAAATGTTAAGACTAGATAATTGAGTCATAGGGCTCTGATTAAGTTAAAGTCGACTTTTAAATTTTAATAGTTCCATTAAACGTTTAATTTACTAAATCCTTGAATTTCCAAAATCCCCCAAAAAAAGTGAACTCGTAGGAAAATAATAATGTTTATTAATTCATCTATTGAGTAAAATAAATATTTTCTAAAATTTAATCTATAGGGAAAGTCATCTAATAAAATTTTCTAATAGTAATTTTCTTAATGACAATGTGTATTTAATTAAATTTATTAACTCCCACATTACTATACAAACTATAATTATATTTCTCCTCTAACATTTATTTAGTCATCTCATTTGACAAAAGATAAGCTTTACAACATTTATAGAAAATAAAACTCTATACAGATAGAGTACCATGAAGTTAATCTTTGAGGTTAAAAGGTATCCCATAGTCTAAAGGGAGGGGTTATATTTTAACAT
>MU227784.1:404327-427685 GCA_018584345.1 Thuja plicata | reverse complement strand
AATTTCCTTGATCAAATCATAATCAATTCAATATTTTCTAAGGTTTGAGCCTTATTTAATTTAAAATAAAAAAAATAAAAATAAAAATCTTATTTAATTAAGAGAACATGCTCTCTTTTAATTAATTAAAAATCTCTTTTAATTAAATAATAAAATCACTTTTATCCTAAGCCTTTATTTAATTAAAAGGAATTTCCTCCTCTTTTATTTAAATAAAAAATCCCCACTTTTCTTCTTATCCTATGTTGCACAAATAAAGCATTATTCTTATTTTATAAAAAGGGAAAAAACACTTTTTGTCTTATGTGGGACACAAAAGTCAACTCTTATTTTCCTATTGGAGGATATTTGTGCACAAGGATCAAGCTTCCATTTTTATCCACCCTTGATTAAGACTTTTTCTTCTTAATCTCAATGGTCCGTTTCATCTCATTTCTTATAAAAGGAGAGCTTTCTCCTTCCTTTTCATATCTTAGGTTTTGATGCTAATGTTATGCTGCAAATTTTCTAGGCCACTTTGGAGCTTTTTGAAGATTTGGAGCATTCTTGGCTTTTGCATCTACATGTTATCATAGTTTTATTTCTTGTATTATCATGACATTCTTAGCTTAGATTTCCTTTATTCTTTAGATTAATTCATCTAGCTTAACTAGGAGGCTTTTTAATACTTGTTATTTCATTTTCATAGCTTAGCTTGCATTTTCATCTTAATCTAGCTTGCATTGTATTTCATTCTTGATTCTTGAGGATATTGGCATTCTTGCTCTTATCTTCATTGAATCTCCCATTACATGGTTTACTAGCAAGGTTATAGGCTTAATAACTCTAGCTGAGAGCATTCTAAAAACCCTTACACTCTATGCCTAGTGAGGTATGGATCAATTTTTGAGACCTCATTCTTGAGTGTTCTTGAATGTAAGGATTCATAGAAGTGTGACATAATTATAACACACAATTAAAATGACATGAAAGGTAAAGATACATTAAAGTCAAAGTTTTATCTAGCTTTTAGATTTCCCATTTTCAAATTAAAGAACATACATTTGAAGGAATGCGGAATTTAGATACATGTATAAACATTTCAAAAGGAACATTATGTCTTATGAATTAATCACTTAAGAAGAAAAGTATAAAAATTTATACTAGAAGGCCATATACAAACTTCTGATTTTTATTTTAACTTCTTGTTGAAAGATACATGTAGTTACAGCTAGATTTATCTCTAAACACATATCTTTGTTGCTGCAATTTTCTTTTTATCATCATAAAATAAAAAGGTAAAATAGTATTAAACTAAGGATTTCAAATACACTTTTAAGAAGCTATCTAAGATTCTATTTTGTTACATTCTCAATACTGCAGCTCTTATACATATTGGACTCCTACCAAGAAAGTGCAATGAAATTTTCAGCCTTAAAGGATTATTACAATATCTTTCTTTTTCTAGATACATGACTAACATATGCCTCATGGACTTTACAAAAAATCATGATGTGATGTACATAAACTAATGTATTTTCTTTTCCTCCATGATCACTCTAAACTTCAATGTAACTCCAATCTTCACAAATCTGCAAACAAGAACAAAACAAGAAAAAAATTAGAAACCATGGACTGCTCTCCACCCAACCTAGGCCTCTTATGAGGCCACCCCCGAGCTTGGGGAACCAAACAAAGGTGGGAAAAAAAATCAAACAACAACAAAAAAACAGAAACATGAAGATTTCACAATACACTCACATTCCCATAGGCTTTCACAATGGATCACTCAAAGATCCTACATGGGATGAAGTGGACCAAGTACCCAAGGGAGAAGGCCAACCCAACATTTAATATGCAAGCCCTCACATGGCTGACCAAACACTTCCCTTCACATTATTAATCAAGAACAACATACCCTTATGACCCCCAAATGAAATTACAATAAGGGAGGCTTCATGGAGCCCATACTCCATGCTTTTTCCGTCTCCTCCTTGAGGAGAGACTCTACACCAAGGGATGTCAAAACTCTTCCACCCCCAAGGCTACTCTTCCTTCCCATGGGTGAGTGAGCCTTGATACTCCCATCAAAAACACATACAAAGAAAAAAAAATGAATGCATTGCAACAACATCAACCATAACAACAAGATTTATGGCTCCAATAAGCCCATAAACACAAACCACATCCATTTAGCAAGCACACATAAGATAATAAGGAGAGTTTCCCAAATTCCACCAACCTATAATCCAAGCTTAAGGCAAGATAGTTGTAGAAGATCTCCCTTTTTAGCCCAATTCCTTCTTCCAAGATCACCAACTCTAGCTATGTCTCTAAGTTAGAGAGTGGGTATTCAAACTCTCCAACATGGCGAGTTCCCACTAAAAAGCCACTAGAAACCTCATGGGGAGAAGGAAAGTCCTCTAATTGGTCCCTCTTCCCTAACCTCTTACACCTTACCAAAAATAGATCCAAAGAGGGACACTTCTAAAAGGAGAATTATGTCTTAGCACAAATATGGAAGGGTGGTCTATCCAAGGTCAAGCATCACAAGAGTTTATTTTCGTCCAACTTGGGAAACCAACTTTTTGGAAGGGTCACATGGTCAACCATAGGCTATCCTAGGGTTAAAATGGCTCTTAACTATTGGTATAACAAGTAGGCTACCTGAAAATTACCCCAACACACCCCTAGACACTTCATAACCCCTCCAAAAGTCCACTTTAAGAGTAATTTCGAAATCCCAATCAGATGACCACACTCCCATCTCCCAAACCAAGGTATGCATATGGGAATTCACTAATGTACTAATCTAGGTAGGTGGACAACCATTTCCAAGTTGGCATGTCATGGCCTTAAGTACAAAACACAAGTGTGAAATGACACACAATACATTTACACATCACTAGGCCATGTCATATCCACTTAGGAAAAACTCACAAAGAATTAAGAAATACATTTAAGGATTACACTTCCACAGTCAACCAAATACATTTATGAATACAATTATGAAACAACGAGGTCTTGTGTTTCATTAGACGCAACCTTGGCTCAAACTGAGTTCACATATCCCTTTGTTTGGTTCCCCGAATAAAATACCATGGTTTCTTACCTGCACACTCAATTCAAATATCAGTAGTCTGAGGAGATAAATATACATCATAAGAAAATAAGCAATATTCAAAATTTTAATGGAATCATCAACATACTAAGTTTATTACTAAAGATCACAAGAATACATCAATTTCATTTTAAGCATTTAACATAAGGTAAGATTCATATTGCATGAAATCAATATTAAATATCTATTTCTAATAAATCCCAAATTCATCAATTAGTCATAACATATTTCCAAATCAATTGTCTTAGAAATAAATGTCCATAATAGAAAACATAATATATTACATAAGGTGCATCATAAATCATCATGTGTCCACACATCCGAAATGATCAAACCGTGGCATAAAGCATAAAATCCATAATCTCCATAGTGCATCAAAAGTAAAGTATCATATGCTAAATCTATCATAAGTAGACAAACTGGAAAACTACGATGGGGTTCAAGGTGAGGCCTCACATGCACTTCCCTGGCTAAGACATATTCTTCCTATCCCATGGGTGATACATCTCTTAAACACCTTTCAAATACTAGTGTAATTAAGTCATGATGTGCCACAACATCTTTTTCCCTTTCTGATCTCCTTAGAACTCAAAGATAACAACAAATGTAGGAAATCAGGAAAATTCATTTGACAACCATGTCTCGAATGAATCAACAATTTAAAATGTATTGCATACATGGAAAATGGTCTTCAAAGGTGAAATACCTGATAATATAGGTGGCTAGTTGAGGGTATGGTGGAGGCAGAGACAATTGTCTAGATCCTTTCTTGTCAAACTCCAGTCGTTGGTCACCTCTTACTGTGAATTCTTCTCTAGCTAACCTAGCATCATGACTATGCGTGTAGGGCTCACCTAAAGCTGGTAGGCTAGATATTACCACTATCCTTTCTTTTGAAGCACCAAATCCTAGCCCTCTCACTGAGCTTCTCCACCATTGAAAATATTTAAAAATTTGAACCAAGTGGTCCACTAGCTCATGACTGATTGGAAAGCCACAGATTGTGACAATTTTCCTCTATCGACTCTTACCAAAAGACATAAACCTTTCTCTTGTAAATAAGATTCATTCCAAACTTCTAAAATCAACTTTTGTGAATACCCTTCACCAAAAAACATCTAAAACCAAATTTTGAGCTTTGGAGAGAGAAATTATAGCCACAACCGCTGATATCAAGAAGCATTAGGAATGAAACACTTGGTTATAGGTATGAAAAATCATAAGGTTAGTAATAGGAATTTTAAAGTTTTAGAATTCTCATGCAGTATCAATCAAATCATGGTTGTAGTAAGGCTATGAGCTAATGATAGAAAAGACAACTTTTGGGTAGTAAGACAATTAGATTAACTTGAAAGCTTTAGAAAAAATGCAAAGGTGACAAATTACATTCAATAACCTTGCCCCTGCTAAATGGTTGTCCTGTGTTCAAACATGTTGAATCTTGTATAGTGAATATTTAATAAATAAATATATAAATATATAATATCTTCAGTATGCAGCAATAAATAAATCAAGTGGGAAATAAATACATTTCTGTGCCTCAAGGATCAACGCTGACTGTATATACCTAGTCCTAAATAAATTCATGATGTATGCTGAGAGAATGAATAAGTAAGAGGGTGAAGTGGAGTTTTGAGTGGGATGAAAGACATGTGGCATGAGATGGAATGGTGTGGATTGTATTATCGAGAAATTTTTTCCCTAAAGAAGAGGAAACATTTATTATGATCTCCATGTGATGTCAGCATTAAAGGCAAGAGATTAGCTGAAGACCTGCGACTACAGGAAGTGATGAGTACTATGGAGATATGAATTACTATAGGAACTCAGCCTTAGTGGCTGGTTTATGGTATAGATGGATTATATTTCCATTGACAAGTAACTTGAAGCAGACTAGATCAATTTTTGTCAATTTCCCAACACCATTGCCAAATATATTCTCAATTTCTTAGGGCCTTAACCAGAAAGTATTCAACTTACCTTGTTTTTTAATGAAAGTGAGAGTCATATAATAAGGAAAAATTGTCAAGAACAAACTTCTTTGATTTTATGTGAGATTTGTACCACTTATTCCTTTTGAGTTGAACTACCTCAGTGTTCCACATGGTAGCTTTCCTCATCTCATTGAGTGCATTAAGTTATAAATGTTTGTCCTATTTTGTTGCAAGAAGATGAATGTAAAGCTCCAGGGAAGTGCAAAGATTTTTATGCTCAAATTATATAGGAATCATGACTAACTAACCATACAACAAATCAAAGGTTGTGAATCCTATTGTAGTTTTTCAAGTAGCTCTGTAATCCCACACTTCCTCAGGGAGTCTTCTACTCTAGTATTTCTTGTGTAAATGGACTATTTAGTGAGGATAGACTGAATCTCTATATTAGTTATCTTAGACTGTCCATTTTCCTTAGAGTGATATAGACTAGAATTACGGCATGATATTATACTCATTTATCTAGGCACTAATCAATGTAGATGTAAAATTTGTTACTTGGTCTTCTACTAAATCTTGTGGAACTCCATACTTGGTGAAAATTTCTTCATATAAGAATTCAGAAACCATGTTGTCTCAAGCATGCTTCATGGCTTGTACCTCCACCCATTTTGTAAGAATTCTCATTTGATGGGGGATAAATTGGTCCCACAAAATTCATCCCCCATTTATCAAAAGATCTGACTACCACATTCAGGCACAAAGACATTTCATTCAATTTGTTAGGTCTTCCCATTCTCTGTCTCATGTCACATTTTCTGGTATAGCTTTCTACATCCTTGTGTAATGTAGGCCAATAGTACCCTATTATCAATAGTTTTATGGTTATCATATATTCCATAAAATGACCTCCCCATGGTTCATTATTACATGCATGAAGGATACCATATGTTTCATCCTCCCATGCACATCTTATCATAATTTGATCAAGACTAGTGTAAAATAGACAATTTGCAATCCAAAAAAAAGTTGAAAGTTTTATCAACTAGAAGCCTCTTTTCCATTGATGAAAATTAGGGAGGTATCTTGTTATAGGATAAATAGTTTGCAATGTTTTCATACCTTGGAATTTTAGATAAGATAGAGAATAAATAATCATTACGAAATTCATCATCAATGATTGTGGAATCATCAACATTTTTAGTCTACACAAGAAATAAAAAAGAACATTAGCCTTGACTAGTTTGTCTATGATGGTGAGGTCAAAATTCAGCATAAACAAAATCCACCATGCTAACCTTCAAGTTATTGAAGGCTTGTTATCTAAATACCTAATGGATTCATGATTAGTATGGACAGATATATGATACCCTTTGATATAATGATAGAATTTGTTAAGGGCATAGATTACAACTAGTAGCTCCTTTTTTGTCACAATATAGATTAATTCAGGTCCCTGTAGATTCTTACTGATAAAATATATAAAATTTTCTATAGGACCATCCTTCTTTCCTTGGATGGCTCCAACAATATAGTCAGAATCATCAATGTGTATATGGAATGGTAAGGACCAATTTTGACCTCTTAAAATAGGTGCCTAAGTGAGAACAAATTTCAACTGCAAGAAGAATTCATCATAGGCTGCAACACATTGGAAGTCAGAGTCTTTTTCGAGAAGAGAATACATTGGTCCAAACATCTTTCTGAAGTCCTTTATGAATCTCCTATAGTAACTAACATAGTCTAAGAAACTTGTAACATCCTTCTGCCTTGTTGGTGTGGGTAGGTTAAGGATAACTTCGATTTTGGCAGGGTCAACTTGTATGCCAACTTTAGATATATAATGGCCTAGGACTTCTCCCTTCTACATCATCATAAAAAAATTATCATTGTTCAAATATAGGTTATTCTCCTCACATATTTGAATAATTTCTCAAATATTGGAAAATGCTTCTTTAAAAGTAACACCATATGTTTCTTAATCATCTATGTAGATTTGTATGTAGTCATGAGAAATTTATGCAAATATACTAATAACTAGTCTTTGAAATGTTGTTGGTGCATTACAAAACCCAAAGGGAAATATAGAGTATCCATAGGCTCCCCAAGGATAGGTAAAGGTAGTTTTCTCTTGATCCTCAAGGAGAATCTAGATCTAGTTATACCCACTATACCCATCTAGGAATGAAAAATACATCTTGCCTGCTAGAGAGTCCAAAATTTAATCAATGAAGGGAAAAGGAAAGTGGTCTTTCTTGGTTGCATTAGTGGGTTCCCTATAATTGAAAAACACCCTTCATTTACCCCCTTTCTAAGGCACAACCACTAAGGGAGAAACCCACTGGCTATCTGACATGGGTTATATGAAAGTAGTATTGAGTAATTTTTGCAATACAGATTTAACTATTTCACGTAGAGAAGGATTGAGTCTTATTTTAAATTTTCTGACATGTAATTTATCCTCCTTCAGATATATCCTATGGGTACACAATTTAGGATCTTATCCTTTTGTATCCCCATAATCCCATGCAAAGGATTGTTTATGATAATATAGCAACTTGTCTAAGGAGAGTGGTTTTTTATTTAGTTTATTGTTTATGTTCAAGAAGCATCCTAGGGAAAACTTAATCTACTTGGTTAGCTCAACCATGGAAGCTTCATTGAATGAGGGCATTTTTGTTTCATGAGGAAGTAGTCTATGGTAAATAATTTTAGCTGCAGGAAGGTACAATGCCTCTGACTTTGAATAAAAAGGTTGTAGGGAGCATTGTTGAGAAGAGGAACATCCAAAGGAATGTTCCCTCTTGCCATAACTATTCTAGATGATGTTAGTGAGAAATGTATCCTCTTCTTGATGCTATAGGAAAGGATCTCAACTTACCATCATTAAATAAACATCTGAATTAACTTCCTTAGATTTTTCCCCTATATTTTTCCAAATAGGTTTGGTAAGCTCATGTTGGAGTTGAATAGGTAGATACAAGGCTATCTTGTTTGTAGTTAAACCATAAAAAATAGTCATATTTCCTAAATGAAAACTGATATAGACATCTACAGTGGCTAACCATGGTCATCCTAGAATGATAGGATATACCCCAAGAGTGGCTTTATGTGAAAGGATCATAAAATTTGTAGGGTATGACCAAGAGTCTAGTATAACAACTGTATTTCCACCATTCCATCAGGTTTGACTATGGAACTATGTCCAAGCTATAGGACAATAGGTGTAGTCTGAAGGTTTGAAATGCTAAGTTGTTTCATTTTATCTTTATCCATGACATTAATAGTTGCACCTAGGTAAATCAAGACATTATTTATTTACATTTGATTAATAATGACATGTACAATAGGACTGTCAGGATCAGAATATTTGGGTACAATTACTTTTCCAAGCATAATTTATGCAAGCTATCCCAAGACATGGACAGTCTAGGAAATCCTTTCTTTCCCTACCGAGATTTTTGAAATTGGCTTCTTTGATAGCCTTCCCATAGGTAGGAATATCCTTCATTGCTTTAAATAGTGGAATTTGGACATGAATGTGTTTAAGATGATAACATATGTAAAAAACTTACTTCTTCTATAAGTTTTGGGATTTCATCTTGTAGCCTTTGTGGAAAAGGTGGGCTTGTTTTCTTGGTTGGATTAGTTGTATTAGATAAGTCTACCTGTATTGGAGTAGGAGCTACATTGTCTTGTTAGGTCCCATCAAATGATATATCCATTATGATAGTGGAAGTTGGTGTAGGAAATGTAGTCCCAAACCTCAAATGGATATCATTGATATTAATGGCATAAGAAGGGTATTGAGTAGGATCTGCTGAGTAGGCAGGTTGTTGCTGTGTTAGAGGTCTATTATTAGGATTTGGCTGAGGTTAGGCATGTAGATGAGTTTCCCTTGGAGGATTAGTTTTGGATACAAGATGTGGCATAAGTGCTTGTTGTTGTGGTTAAGGAGGTGGTTACAATAATTAAGGGGGTTTAAATAGCCATTAATGGCCTCCTCTCCATGTGGATTCTATTGCTAATTACCCTATGGTTTTCGTCATGCCCCTTGTGGTTGCTGCCAACTCCCTTGGGGATTTTTCCATTCAATATTTTGATAAGTTATCCACTCAAGATAGGGACTATTCCAAGGCTAAGACTGATAATTCAAAGGAGTTTTCTATTGATTATTATGAAAAGGACCACTAAAAGATAAATGATCTTGTGGCATACTATGTCTTCAAGCCCATGGCCTCGTTTGTACAACAAATAACACTTGTTTATCATCTCCTTCAATTATCTTGAAGTCCCTATTGGAAATTGTGTAGTATATGGTTGTGTACATATATTTTTGATCCTAACAACACATACCTCTGGTAAGATCACTTGGTGTGAAGATATATTTTGGATTATCAGAGAAGTAAAAAAAGCCTAAGTACAAAGACATTTCAAAGCATAAAGTTTAACTATTTTGGTTGGCGAGCACAACATAGTCATCTAGATGGCATGCAATCTTAGGAACATGATATATGGGATGTAATATATCTTATTTTATGGTTATTGGAATTTTTTTTATGTCTGGTGAAAGTTACAGTTTGCCAAAGTCATGCGAGTATAGTATACAGTTAAAATAGGGCATATGAATGGACGCAATGTTTGGAGACTTAACATAAGTTATTTTGTTGATATGATTTTTGGTTCTTGATAGGTCCTTACTTACCTTGCTGGATAAATGGTCCCATGTTATTTATCTTATTATGGAACAAGCTTGGATACACATTTTGTAGTGAGCCAAGTAACAAATAAGTTCAATCGGGTATGGGTGATCCCACAATACTATGCCTCACTTTTTGGCAAACTTTGACACTGAAATGAACATTTTGAAAAAAAACTTCATTTTTGGACACCTATTTCTACAAAGATATTAATAATTTTAGGATGATGTAAACTAGTGAATTTTAGAATTTTGTTTCTAGTTTCTAAATATATATTTTCATTTTTTTTTGGAATTGATTTGTATCCATTTTTCCTTCTCCTTCAAAATTTTGTTTCCCTAAAAAAATCTACATTTTTCAGGAGTGCACTCACTTTGATCAACATAATGTTTTGTTATAAAATTGATAAAAATCATAATAAACCCAATATATATAAAAATCATAATCATTGGAAAGATTTCTCTCAGTACTATCATCATGTATTTGGGTTTGTCAAATAAATTCATTTGATCCCGCAAAAAGTTAAGCTCAACATGATCTTTTGACAACATTTTGATGGGTGTAAAGGAGACTCGATGAAAAGTGTAAGTGAGGAATAAAGATATTATACCAAAGAGAGTTTGATCCAAGAGTCTTTTATCTAACCCTTTTCAATTTAATCCTTCAAATGGTACCTCTAAAGGTTTAAATCATCATATTTTCTAAAAAATGTACAATTTTAGCAAAAATTTGGATGTTCAAAAAAGTGGGACACACTATTGCAGCCAACAACAAGACAACAATGAAAACTCAACAACATAGAGATATAACAACTTATATCAATTCATATTCATTTTCAACTTCAATTACATTCAACATGTCAGGCTATAAGGCCTTCCTAGTTAGGGCCAAATACAAGGAAATCACACTAAGATATATCACCAAGATCTTCTGAAAGTTTCAGATCACCTCCTTAACTAGCCCAGATCTGTGACACACCACACAAAAACCTTGTAGGAACTCCAAGAAAAAAACTAAACTTGTTCTCGCAAAACAACAAGCAATCCTCTTGCCTCCTAATCCAATATGATACTAGCCCTCCAAGGCATCTTCTGTAAAATTCAGATTTGTAGACCTTACATCAGATCTTCTCACCCCTCTATTCTCCTACCAACACTCTACCCAACCCTCATTATTTATACAACTTTTCCACAAGTCAAAATTAGAAAAGAAATAAATCACAAACACAAGTCAGCACCAAGAACACAACACCCAATGTGTTCTTCACCAGTCAGCTTGCAATGGTCATTAAATCCACTAGATTTAGGTCCACACAATATCCAAAGAGAGATCTCACATCAATGCCATGACCTAAATTAAATGCATATGTTAGCCAACAAATCAGCCAACATATCCAAGCAATCAAACCCATTCGGTGAAATAAACTACCATGCAACAGACACCCACTCGGTGAAACTACTGAGAAATAGTAACTGACACGGAGACCCATCGGTGACACTGAGCCCTCGAAAAAAACCAAGTTCTATCAGTGAAGAAAAACTAACACAAGTAACTGATCTCATTGGTGAGCCAACACCTCCAACCGAGTACCCACCACCGAGCAGCCTACCACCAAGACCGAGAAGCCAGCCACCAAACCAAGAATAGTGACTAAGAAACATTCAACCAAGTACTCCAAGTGAGAATTCTATCCTTCAACCGAGCTCAAAAGAAATAGAAAATCTGACCAGAATAGATTTTCCAAGAACCTCAGATGCCCCTGTATCACAAACCCGAGGTAAAAAAAAAGTGTGTCCCACACATAGACTTCAGAAGAAAATTAGGAATCCACCACCTCATCTTAACCATTGGTCTCCACATCCTCAAGGTTAAGAACAAAAAATTTCACACCAACACATTCTTCCTTGTCTAATCTAAAACATACCAGCTACGCAATCCATCAACAGACCCAAACACAAGATCTGCAAACTCTTCATACCATTCATCACCATCACCATCAGCAATAGTAACCTCATCAAAACACTCAATCTTATCAACAATAAGAATATCAAGATGTCCAATATCTTTATCAGGTTTATCAGCAACCTCATACCAATCAGTAAAACAATCAGCATCAATGCCCTTAGACAAAGGTAACTCTTTCTTCTCATCAGCAATCTCATTATCAACAAAAAATTCTCAGCAATTTCCATATCAGATCCATCTATCCGAGTATAAAAACTAACAACCTCTAAAATAGAAACATTAACTTGCTCCATAATGCTCCTAAGAAATCTTTGCACTGGCCAAATAAGCCTTGGTCTGATTGGAAAATTCCAACAGACATTACACACTTGGTTCTGTCAACCAATCAGTTAACTCCTCAAGACTTATCTCAAGTGTGCACATGATCTTCTCCTCTAACATGTGAAACTTCTCCATCATCAAAGCTATTAGATCCTCTTCCCAAAGTTCAACAACACCAACAGATCTAGGGTTACCAAGCTCATCAAAATTATCCCTAATCTTGTCAAAGACCTCATTCTTTAACTTCTTCATGTCACCACATATCTCAACTAGCAGATCTACAAAAATCTAATCAACCATCCCAAGGTCCAATCTTCTTGGAGGCATCTTCCAAGATATTTAAAAACCCTAAGGTGCACAAGAAATGAATAAGCTCTGATACCACTTGATACAGTCAAGCTCAGAGGATCCAATAAAGGACTATCCAAACTTGTAGCAAAAAACAAGAACAACACAGTAGAAACACAACAACACAGGATATAGCAACTCATATAAATTTATATTCATTTTTAGATTCAATCATAATCAACATGTCAGGTTTTAAGGCCTTTCTTTTTAGTGCCAAATACAATGAAATCACACTAAGATCTATAATCTACATTTTCTCCAAGAATTAGGCCATGTACCTTCTCCCAATACACAATAGATCACTACAAGCTTCAAATCCACCTTCCAAATTAGTCAAGATCTATGACACACCACATAGTAACCTGGTAGGAACTCCAAGATAGAATCTAAACTTGTACTCACAAGCCACCAAGAAATCTTCTTACCTCCTAAGCCAACATGATACTAGCCCTCAAAGGGAACTTCCACCAAATTCAAATCTACAGACCTTACATTAGCTCTTCTCACCCCTCTGATTTCCTACCAATAGTCTACTAAACCCTCATTATTTACACAACTTTGCCACAAGTTGGCATTACAAAAGAAATAAATCACAAATACAAGTTGGCACCAAGAACACAACACCTAATGTGTTCTTCACTAGTCAGCTTGCAATGGTCATTAAATCCACCAAATTTGGGTCTACAGAATGTCCAAAGAGATATCCCACATTAATTTCACAACCCAAATTATATTAATAAGTCAGCCATCAAGTTGGTCATCAGATCCAAGAAATCAAACCCATTTGATGAAAACGACCACCGAGAAATAGACACCCACTCGGTGAAACTACCAAGCAATAGTAACAAACACTGAGACCCATCAATGACAAAAAGCCACTGACACCAACTGAGTTTTTTTGGTTAAGAAGAACTAACACAAGTAACCAATCCCATTGGTCAACCAACACCTCCAATCGAGCACCAACCATAATTACCAAGTAGCCTACCACTGAGACAGTTGTTGAAACCCTATTCTATGGTTTTTCATCTTCCTACTTATGCCTTTCCTCTCTCTCTATTGTATGGGGTCTGAATTTTCTTATCCTAAGTTTTTGTTCTGGAAGTTTGAGTCTCAAGGATATATAAGATTTGGTATTAGACTGTATTTCATGCTTAGATATATACTTTTGATCTTTTGCAGATTATTGAGTGGTGTAGTTATTAAATATAATTGTTACAGATTTGGATTCATTATACTTAATACATTGTCTTAGTTTCAAGTGTCTCCTTGGATTTTGTTGTGTGAGTTTTTGATTTTCTTATCCAATACATAGAGCTATCTATGTGTATGTTTCATTCCATAATTTTAAATTAGGACCAGATTAAATATACTTTGGGGGAAGTATAGATTAATTTGATGTATATTCATAGGGATCTTATAAGAAAGTATGTGATCTAAGATACATGTATTTATGGCTGTGAATCCTTGCCAATAGGTTGTCTGTCTATTTTCAATATTTGGATTGAAGAACTTTCCCAATGGATAAGGAACTGGTCAAAATATTTTCTACTCTTTGTTGATGCATGTCTGATATATTTTGGTTATTTCCTATAAGTTTATATAAAAACCATTACTAAGTTCTTTTCATATCCTATGGTTGTTGGTTGTATGTCTTACTTTGTAATAGAGAGTCAATGAATACCCAGTTAGTATTTAGCACTTTCTTACCATTATCTGTTGTTATAATCTATAGTGTTGAAGAGTTGCAAAGAGTTATACATTATCTATATTAGGTGTACCCACCTTAGTTTTGCAGAGCCAAAAGTGTAGAGGGTAGTATTGTCCCTATAGTTGGTCCAATTGTCTTAGAGATCTTTCATACTTGGAGCTAACCATTCCTAACACTACTCTAAATGTAGATTGGTAGATTTAGATAGCATAAACATTTTCAAACACCAACAAAAGTATCATACACCTATAGAATCTGGAGTATGTCATCTTCTTCCATATCCTTCAGGCAGTCTTGACAATCAACAAAACTTTCAAAATGAAGGTCGGTGTTCTCGACCTTTTCCTATAATTCTGCAGCCACCTTGGATGTATCATGAGACTTAAGAAGTACCTAGGAGAGCTCCACCATTTTGGAACCACAGACATCTCCCTCATATCTAAATTGAGCCTCGATCACTTCATCAAACTTACCAAGTATAGAATCGACAGGAGTATAAGTCCAGGGGCTAACAGGATCAGTTGATGTAATCTCTTGGATGAGGGAAACATATTGTTCCAATGGAGTTGGGACCACCTGCAATTTTTCTTCCAGCACCCTTACCAATTGCTTGCCAATTTTGAATTTGACTGCAATTTTGAAGTATTGAGTCATGAGGAACCTATATGAATCATCCCCTAGGATGCCTGTATTTATTAACTCATGCTCACTGAGATTCAAAATCTATAGTGAGACATCCCTCCATTCTTTATAT
This sequence comes from Thuja plicata, assembly GCA_018584345.1. Taxonomy (NCBI): domain Eukaryota; kingdom Viridiplantae; phylum Streptophyta; class Pinopsida; order Cupressales; family Cupressaceae; genus Thuja; species Thuja plicata. Next base: position 412,852 of record MU227784.1, on the reverse strand, counting down.
TTCTTGATCTCTCCCTGCTACCAAGGATTAGTGGCCTCTATTTTCTTTGCTATATCATTTTCCAAGAAGAAGTCTAGGAGAGACTCGAACATAAAACTTTGTATGGCCCCAATCTGCTAGGCCATGCATTCATCCACTACTAGCGCCTTCTTTTTCATAGCCCTTAGTGCATCAACATTGCCTCAAGCAAGTGGTGTCCTAGGGACCAAAGGTCTAGGTGTTTCAGAAGCAAGGGAGTACACAAGCTCTGTCAGGAGTCTAATTCCTCCTGCTGAATTATTTTTCCTAGAGGCACCTCTGTGATTACATACTCTTCAGTAGTTACCTCTGAGTCTTGTTTTCTTGCTCAAGGGGTGGAAAATGTTTGCCACAACAACACTATCTGGAGCCCTTCAAATGTTGTTAAGGGTACGAGCCCTCTTGAGCTTCTTGGGAACTTGGCCTTCAGCCAAAATCTATTCTATAGATAGTGGTGCTGAGATAGTTGTCGAAGCTTTTATTTTCCAGGACTCCACTAACAACTGTGGTGGGGCAACTGGCCCACTTATTATCATCCCTAAAATTGAAGCATCCTTGGGGTTCAATGCAAGCTCTCCCTTGGATGTTGTGTCCTCTATATTGATGGGTTCTTCACTCATGTTTCCTTTATCTCTCTCCATATCACCTCCTGGAATATCATCCATAGGTGGGAAGGGTGGCGGAGGAGGCTGAGGCAACTCATTTAGATATACTTGTTGAAATATTGCCACAAATTTGTCAATCATTGCATCAGGTGGTGCCAACAAACTCTAATCACCTCTAAGGCTTAGGGGAACTAGGTCAGAGGTTACGATTGTTCCCGGATGTCATTTTTCCTCATCAACCAACATTTTCTCCATGGCTAGATTATTTCCTTTCTCTTGTAGTATTTATTTTTCTCCTTTGGCCTCTTTAGGCCTTGATACATCTTCTTCTTGGGTTTCCAAATCTTTAGGCTCTGTTGACTCATGTATGGAAACCCCAATTTTTGGTTCCGCTGTCTCTTCTATGGTACTATTAACCATACCATGTATCTCTTTGAGATCACCCATTTGGAATAAATCATCGACGTTGATCTATGCTATCTCTGGGGGACTCTCCAAGTGATCCTCTTTTTTATAGGAGGAACAATGTACGTGGAACTCAAGTATCTCCTTGGGCTCTAGGTCCAGATTTCTATTCCATGCGGGGTGATCCACCTTTTTCTTATTTCTTCTCTTGAGAGGCACCCTAGGATCTACAACTCCCAAGATCCAGTGATCTCTGACTCACATGTTGCACTTAACAAAATGGTTAGGAAAGGAGAATCTCCTGGTGGAGGACAGGAGCCTACTAGGGTAGCTCCAAGACCAAAATTCACTCCAGCATTTTCTTCTTCCATTAGTTTCTGGAAATGAACAAATTTACCACCCAAGTTCTCTATTAGGGGGGCCAAAATGGGGTCTCAGTCCTAAGATGCGGTACAAATAAATTTCTTTCCTTGGGCTTTGGATAGCTCCGTGGCACGGGAGACCAAGGCTTCCAAAAATTGATAATCTATTTGGACACTCTCCGGGAAAACCCTCACAAAATATGAGTGTTTATGCTCAATTACTACTCTCGAGATGACCTCCATAATCCAAATCTCCAACGTATCCCAATATACTAGAGGGAGGTCCATCTTATCTATACATGTATCTTTATACTCGAGGTCTTCTTGGGGCCCGATGTTTAAAAACATTTGTGGGAATGTCTGGAACTTAAGTTGTTCCATCATCCCTTTATTTATTCTGTGTTAGTAATAACTGAGAGGGGGGGTGAATCAGTGGCCTCAAAAATATTCAAATAATTAACCCTTAAAACTTATTACCACAATATTCTACCTCTAGTTATCTTCAGTCCTATAAGATGAATGCCTCCAAATACTTTTATCAAACTACTACTGCTCGAAATGCTTTGTAAAACCTTATACTATATGTTTATGGAATAGTAGTCTATTAGTTTACCGAAAGACAATAAATTATCTAGAGTATACCGATCAATCCAATTATGTTAAGTGTAATGAAAAACACTAAAGTAACGACTCATAAACACATTGACACATGGATTTTGAACGTGGAAACCTTGTTAAGGGAAAAACCACTTGGGACCAGTGACCCAAAATTTTCACTCTTCTGAAGTGAGCTCGGCAAAGAGCCAACCCTATTAAAGGTTACAAACACACTGTTAGGTGTGACCTTGTTAGAGGATTTAAAATTTTAGTCTGTTACTTGATATTGGGAATCTCTATGCTACCATATTTGATCAAACACTCACTTGGCCTGTCAATTGGTATCTAGAATCTCATGCTTTCTTCATGATAAAACTTTTTAATACTCCTTGGGATGTATCTCAATATAGAAGGGATCTTTAAATCATGCTTGGTTAAGAGAATTTTTGAATCAATGGTTAAACTGAAACAGTATGATATGTTCATATATACAACTTGTATTTGCATATTTTTAGATCTATTGTAATCTCATAAAACTATTCTGATCAATATATCTCAGTTTATACCTTTTCTCCACTTTGATTCTGCTCGGTGATGGTGTGCTTTGTTTCTCAGTATCCACATAAAAATTTAGCTCTTTCCTTAGTTTGATAGATCAACACTGTATGATGTTTCTCTTCATTAGTTTCTCTTTAGTATCCTCCATTCACCGACACCAATTCATAATGAATTGAGTTGTCTCTTTATAGACATTATATCACCATTGTTAGGTTCTTGATCTTCTTGATCTTGGCATGATCCACAATCCTTGTCAATTACATTTAAAGAAAAACTCTTGTTTTATCTCACTGAGATCTTCTTTCCAATAGGACAAAACAAGTTTACATCCATTACTTATCTCTGGCTTTATCTTGTCGATGAAAAGAATGATAATTACCAGTTAACTCTATATTTAGCTCTACTAGCTAGATATTTTTTCATTTGTAAACTCAACTTAATTTCGGTGTTTAACTCTTTGATAGCGTCAAAAAACACTCTTAATTCTCCTTGAGCTTCTCCGTCAGTTTACACTATGTTTCTAGATGTCGGGTATGCTTTTGATTTTCCTCATTGGTGTTCTTTCTTGGGAATCACTGTGAGTTGACTCTCGATGATCTCTGTCCTTCGGGTTTCACTAACCATTGGTGTTTGTAGTCAGATAGTGAATACTTGTCTTTTATGCATTACAGAAAGCATAATCTTATCTCTCTGATTCTTATAAGCTTTTGACACTTTGATTATAACCAATTAGATTATATCAAGTTGACATCAATGAAAATACAATCCATTAACTGATTTAATGACTTTCATTATCCTTCTTCATTTTGGTGATCAACTTAACATCTTCAAACATTCAATCAGTTACATGTCATCAATCTCTCCCTTTGGAATTGATAGCAACATACTACATTATCATACTATACTATCACTAATACAATATGAAATATACTGCTTCATCAATATTTTCTATTGTAACTATTACAAAGGTCTCACTCTCCATAAGCTCAAAAATAGCTTAGATTTGTTTCATGCAGAGTGGTTGTCTTCAATCGTTAATCCCTTCTTTGGATAGATGTATCATCTGATGTCTATTCTAATATGTGCTTTTCCTTTACTGTTCCTCTTCTTGATAATCTCTTTTTCCTTTGACAACAATCTTTCTCTTTGTCTGAACTCTGTCCCTTTGTAACTTCTCTCCCTTAGATGGATATTTCATGTGTAATCTATTTCTCTCCCTTAGAATATTGATTAACTCTTCCTTTTTGATTCTCAGGAACTTCTCTTCATGGATAATGATATAATCTCTCCCTTTATGTGATATGGAATCATCTCTCCTTATGATAATGAGATCATCTCTCCCTTTGTATGATAAAGAAAATATCTCTTTTGTATGATAATGAGAAATCTCTCCATTTGACAACAATGCCAAATAAAAATACTTCTTCTTTATTTCTCATCTATACCATGTTCCATCCCTTTTCCTAATATATTCCTTAAATTTCCCTATCCATCAACAATACAATGTTCCTGGTTTTTGGTGTAGATGTGTACCTTTCTATGTATAGATATATCTTTTGTTGTTCATCTCAGTGTTTGCATCAACATGAATGATCTTCAGATTTGGTATAGGATGATGCAACCTCCTAGTCAGATTACTGACCAATAGACAAGGGTTGGACCCCTAGTCTCTATCTCAGGTACTCAAATGTATCCTTCGGTAATGGCTTGGTGAATATGTTAGATAAATATTCCTTTGATTGAACATATTCCAGTGTCACTTCTTTTTCCTGCACTTGTTCTCTTAGATAGTGATACTTGATAGAAATATGCTTAGTCTTAGCATGCATGAATGGATTCTTAGAAATTTTAATTGCACTGGTATATCACAATAGATAATTACTGGTTCAAGGATTTTCATATGCATACCTTCTAGCAATTGTTTGATCCATGCAATATTAGAGCAATTTGCAGTAGCAACCACATACTTTGCTTTTGCAGTAGACTGAGAGATGCATCCTTGTTTCTTTCTTATCCATGTGACAAGCCTGTCACCCATGAAGAATGCTCCTCCAGTTGTTCTCTTTTGGTCATCAATGTTTCTAGCGCAATCAACATCTGTATATACTTGTAGCTCAAATTTTCCTTCTCTCTTGTACCATAAGCCATAGTCCTCAGTGTTATTAAGATATCTTAGAATTCTTTTGATAGTAGTCATATGTGATTCTTTGGGATTAGCAGAGAATATTGTAACTATCCCTAATGCATGTGCTATATTTGGTCTTGTGTGAACAATGTACATCAATTTTCCAATCATTGATCAATATAAGGTCTGATTTACCTCATTGGATTTGTCTTCTTTTGTCATTTTACATTCGGTAGCCATATGTGTTCCAACTGGTTTGGAATCTTCCATCTTGAATATCTTCAGTACTTCCTTGATGTATTTGGACTGAGTGATGTATATGCCTACATCTTATTGAAAAATCTGTAGACCAAGAAACAATTTGATCTCCTCAAACATAGACATTTCAAATTCCTTTCTCATTTCATTAGAAAAGGATTTCCATAGCAATTCATTTCCCCCAAAAATGATATCATCAAAAAAAATTTCAGCAATCAGAATATTACCATCGGTATCTTCTTTTAAGTATAGATTGCTATTTTCACTTGTTCTAACAAATTTTATGCTAATGAGATATCAGTGAAGTCTTTCATACCAGGCTCTCAATTCTTTTTTCAATCCATACAAGGCTTTATGTAGTCTACGTACCATGTTTCTATTGTCTAGATCAACAAACCCTTATGGTTGTTCAATGTATACCTCTTCTTCTAGTATTCCATTTAGGAATGCAGATTTGACATCCATTTGGTATACCTTGAATCCTTTAAATGTAGCATAAGAAAGTAAAATTCTAACTCCTTCTAGTCTAGAAACAGGTGCAAAGGTTTCTCCATAATCAATACCTTCTTCTTGTGCATATCTGATGTAGGAGCACCTAGGTAGGCTAGTGTAGAAATTTGACCTAGGGTTTTTCTCCTTTGTTTTGGCTTGTAGCGGTTCTAGCCAGATCACTAGTTGAATAAAGGGACCAAGAGTCCTAATGTGTGGATGTTTGTAGGAGGATAGGTCTTGATAGGTCCTTGGTGACCCTTAGGTCCATTAAGGTTCAATTAGGGAATTTTTTGAATTTTGTGGAAAAATGAACCAACAAAGGGACTAGAGGTCTTTTTTGGATGTTGTTTCATCATATTTAGTGGATTGGACAAGTTTAGATATGGTTTGACCTAGTTTGGAAATCAAACTCAAAAGTTGCTAGATGTTGTCAATGTTGTCATTGACAACTTTTATGTCAAGTTAGTATCTTCAATAAAATTGGTTTGTTAACTGTCTAAAACTGAACATTTAGTGTTTTTCATCTATATAAGACCATCCTCAGGATTTGTGAAGGGTTGGCAAGTTTGAGAAATTTCATGTACGAGCTGTGCTAAGAAATAACAATGATTGTATGTGTGTTTTAAGGTGATTGGATAGTGAAATGGATTGAGAGTACTTCTGTAAGATTTGTTTCATGTAATGTACGTTATTTCTGAACTTCTTGTGGTGTTAGATTGGTATATTCAATATTTTTAATTATTTGTATAAAATCTTTCAAATTTAGCCCAGTCGCTGGTTTGATTTGAGCATTTCTTGCAAATGGGGTCCTAGCTTTCTTTTCCACCATGGCTTTGGCCCAGGATATTGGATTATGAAATTAGACTCCATGTACATTGTGTACATAGCAGGATGGGCCCAGGAAGTGGTGGCAGATATTTTAAAGATGATGCACTAGGTGAGCCAGAGTGGCATGGCTAGGGATCATCAGTGATTACAGAGCTAGCTAGAGGGATTGAAAGCATCCATAGTTTCAATCAATAAATGTGGGAGGTAAGTGATTCAAGGGAAGACCCCCAAAAAAGAGGATAAGTTTGAAGGAGTTATTTTGTTGGCCAAGAAAGTTCATTTCTTGTGTAGACAGTAATGGAGGCAGAAAACCCTAAATTTTAGGCATGAAATTAGGGACGATTGCAAGGACACTTCTAAGGGCTAAGACCTAGAAAATCTCTAGTCTCTCTTTAAAGGGTGTCTAGATCCTAAGTCTATTTGGCACTTGTTAAGACATTTTCCCAAGATAATGCAGAAAAGGTGACCAAATAGGGCTAATTGTCTGTAGCCCTATTTTGGAGGTAATTGCATGGGTTCTTGGAGCTCGTTTGGGTCTTTGATGCAAAGTGAGTTTGTAGAGGTTGAAATTGGTCCTATTGACATCTTTGAATGCTATCTTTCCAATTTGGTAATTTTTAGAATCCATTTGGACTAGATTGTACAAATGGAGCAAGAAAGACCAATTTGGGTCTGGAATAAGGTTTGTAAGGATTAGAGTTCTACTTTGTTGGTGTTCACTAGTTGAAGGAATTAGGATCTTGTGATAAGATACCTAAGGAGCCTAGGGTTAGTGGAAGAACCCTTGTAGGTCAGTGAGTGACCTAGGAGACCCTAGAAGAGGTTTAGAAGGAGCAAGACTAGTGCTACATCAGAGTGGTATCAGAGATAGTTGAGAAACTTGGGAAGATTGGTTTACGTCATAAGTGGAATCTTGTGGTTATACAAAGATGGTGACAAATGCAGTACTAGAATAGGATATGGAGGAGAAAAAGAATAAAAATAGACTCCTTAAGGATACTTTGGAAGCAATGACAGTAAAGAGGGAAGAACTACTAGATGCTACTAGGAAGAAAGAATATGAAGCAAAATCTAGTAGTAAGGGTAAGAAGAAGATTGAGGAAGAAGACTACATTCCTGAACCTGGCCCAGTATTGAATGAGGATCCTTTCTTAAAGGCCATAAAAGAATTAAATGGAAAAGCTACAGAAGGGATACCTTTATGCGGAGGAAATATAGATATTGAGGCAGTTATGGACTGGATTGAACCAATGGAAAATCACTTCAAATGTGAAGGGATAAGTGAGTCCCAAAAGGTTAAAGTGGCCAAGTCTAGACTCAGAGGGTTAGCTTTGACTTGGTGCAAATACCTTTAGGATGAGAGGGTAAGCATGGGAAAGCAACCAATAGAAAATTGGAATGCTATGGTAACCAAATTGAAGGAGAGTTATCTTCCAGAGGACTATGAAGTACAACTCCATAGGAAGAGACAAAACTTGAAGTAGAAAGACCTAGATGTGGCCTCATATACTGAGTAATTCCAAAGATTATGTTTAAGTCTAAATTGCAAGAAGAAGAGCCAATCAAAGTGGTTGGGTACTTGGGTGTATTGAAGTGGAACATCCAAGAGGAGATTAGCCTATGGACACCTACCACTATCCAAAAGTTTCATCAATTAGCTATAAAGGTGGAAGAGAAGAATAAGAAGAAAGAGGATTCTAGTTTCAAGAACAATAATAAAAATAGAGGCAAAGTAAGAGAATAGAGGGGTCAAAGAGGAGGCTACCAAGGAAGGGGTAGTGAACAAATATCCCAAGGAGAAAATAAATTGACAAAGTAGCAGATTGAGAATAGTTCAAGAGGAGGCTATAACAGAGGCAGGGGTAACAATGGGGGTTCTAACAGAGGAAGAGGAGGTAGGAGTGGATCTTATCTTTCCACTATGAAGTGCTACTACTATGGGTAACTAGGGCATCCAGCTTACAAATGTCCTAACAAACCTTCTACTGCAAATAGTGACAAGAGGGTAGCATATGCACATGAGGATACTTCTAGTGTCAAAACTCTAGAGGTAGATAATCGACCCTCAGAGATGGGTGAGAACCTAATATTTAGAAGGGTCTTAATAAGAAAACCAATCAAGGATGATCCCAAACATAGGAGGGCACTGTTTAGAATCAGATGTAAGATCCTTTGATAAGTAGGAGATATTTTTCCACAGCAAGTCAAATTGTGATATTGCTATCAGGATTTAACTGTGTAGTTTTTGAGTCAAACTCATTGACCCATAATTCATGA
>MU227784.1:370435-402807 GCA_018584345.1 Thuja plicata | reverse complement strand
TCCTGATAGCAATATCACAATTTGACTTGCTGTGGAAAAATATCTCCTACTTATCAATTGATGAGGCTTAAGGGGCTTTCTAATGAATGGTTCATAAGGCACAACACTTGGTGAAGGTTTTGCAAATAAGGATGCAAGTAGAGTGGGTTTAACCATGGAGTAAACTCTGTAGTTAAGCGCACTCGAGCTGGAGTAGTACTGGGATGGGTGACCTCCCGGGAAGTCCTGGTGCTTCACCTCTGTGAGCATCACCTAGATCCAATGAGTGCTAAGTGTTCCATTCATTCTCATGAGAGATGGGTTCATGTTGAACCACTACTCATGAATTATGGGTCAATGAGTTTGACTCAAAAACTACACAGTTAAATCCTGATAGCAATATCACTGTAAGATCCTTGGTAAAGTATGTAAGGTGATTGTTGATTCTGGATCCATAGACAACATCATTTCAAAATAGGTAGTAGGAAATATTAAGTTAGCCAAAATACCCCATGTGAACCCTTATAAGGTGACATGGCTCAACAAAGGCCAAAGTGTCTTGGTCAATGATAAAACATGGGTAGAGTTCTCAATAGCAGGGTATAAAGATAGATTGCTTTGTGACATGCTACCAATGGATGCTTTCCATTTGCTTCTTGGAAGGCATTGGAAATTTTATAATGGAGTAGTATATGATGGGAAAGAGAACTCCATTACATTCACGAAAGGAGGAAAGACCTTCAAAATTAAGTCTTTATTAGAGGATGAGGAACCACAGAATAAAACTCCTAATGTTATGTTATACAGTGGTATGGAGTTTGTGAATGACATCAAAGATGATAATGGAGAAGGTTATGCTATTGTTTTAAGACCTAAGGAGGAGGAAACACCAGTAAAGGAGCCACTACCAAAGGAAGTGCAAGAATTTCTTGATAAATATATGGATATTGTGAGTGGTGGAGCTCCCGCAACCCTACCACCTAAGAGGGTTATAAGTCATCAAATAGACTTTGTACCAGGGGCATCCTTGCCAAATAAAGCATCATACAAGTTGAATCCAGATATGAACTTGGAAGTAGCAAGACAAGTACAAGAACTCTTGGATCAAGGCTTGATCAAGAAGAGCATTAGCCCATGTGTAGTCCTGGTTGTTTCAGCATCAAAGAATTGGGGAAAGTGGAGATTATGCATAGATTCAAGCACTATAAATAGGATCAAAATAATTTACAAATTCCCAATCCCAAAAATAGAGGATCTTATGGATTTCCAAGGTGGGGAAATGTACTTCACAAAGCTAGATTTCAAAAGTGGTTATCACCAAATCAGGGTGAAGGAAGGTGATGAATGGAAAATGACATTCAAGACCACAGATGGGTTATATGAATGGCTTGTGATTCCATTTGGCCTCTCTAATACTCTGAGCACATTCATGAGGCTCATGAATGAGGTGCTCAAGGATTTCAATAGAAATTTTGTGGTAGTATATCTTTATGATATACCGATTTTCAGTAAAAAAAGAGAGGAACATATTAGACATGTTGAGGTAGTATTGAAAAGGTTACATGAAGAGAAGTTGGCCATTAACCTTGAGAAGTGTGATTTCTTTAGAGAAGAACTTGTTTACTTGGGCTTTGTAGTGTCCAAGGGGTCTTTGAAGATGGACAAAGACAAAGTTGCTACAATCTTGAATAGGCCTCCACCTACCAATGCCACAGAGGTAAGGATTTTTGATGGCCTTGCCCAATTTTATAGGAATTTTATTAGGAATTTTAGTGGGATATGTGCACCTTTGATGGATACCATAAAGGGTGGGGTCAAGACTAAGTTCAGATGGATAGTAGAAGCAAGGAATGCATTTGAGTTGTTGAACAACATGTGGCTACTCAACCAATCCTCCAATTACCAAGCTTTGAGAATTTGTTCACCATTGAGTGTGATGCTAGTGGGTTAGAAGTAGGAGGGGTATTGAGTTAGGAAGGTAGGCCTATTTCCTTCTTTAGTGAGAAGTTGAATGAGGCTAAGAAGAAGTATTATTCTTATGATTTGGAACTATATGACTTAGTCCAATCATTGATAAAATGAAGGCACTATTTTTTGCCTAAGGAATTTGTGGTATTCACTGATAATTAGGCCATTAGCGACATTAATACACAAGAAACGCTAAGCAATAGACATTTGAAGTGGATGGAATACTTGCAGGCATTCACTTTTACTATCAAACACAAGAAGGGTCAACTCAACAAGGTGGCAGATGCTTTGAGTAGGAGATTGTTAAAAGTGCAAGAAGTCCACTTGAATAGAATTGGGATTGAAATTTTTAGAGACCTATACAAATTAGATGAGGATTTTGGTGAGGCCTATAAGGTATGTGTTGATTTTGAGAATCATTTTCATAGCAATTTCTCTTATTTTACTTTGCAGAATGGATTTTTGTTCAAGGGAAATAAGTTATGTGTACCCAAAGGGTCAATGAGGATGAACCTCACCCAAGAGAAACATAATGGCTCTCTAAGTGGTCACTTTGGTAAGGACAAGACCTTGGAATTTTTCCAAAGGTTCTACCATTTTCAAAAATTGGTGAAGGATGTCACAAAGTATGTGGAGCAGTGTGTTGTTTGCATGAAGGGAAAAGGAGGAATGAGTAATGCAAGGTTCTATCATCCTCTACCAGTCCCTAACAGGCCATGGGAGTGTGTAAGTATGGATTTTATTGTGGGATTACCCAAAACTAAATAGGGGTATGGGAGCATTTATGTAGTTGTTGATAGATTTACTAAAATGGGACATTTCATCCCATGTAAAAACTACTAATGATGCTATCCACATAGCTTATTTGTTTTTCAAATAGATTGTAAGGATTCATGGCCTTCCTTTTAGTATAGTCTCTGATAGAGATGTGAAATTTATGAGTCATTTTTGGAGAACTTTGTGGACAAGGCTGGGTACTAACCTATCTTTTGGTTCAGCTTACCACCCTTAGATTGATGGTCAAACTGAGGTGATAAATAGGGTGTTGAGTAACCTACTGAGGTTCCTAACTAAGGAATATGGGCATACTTGGGACATGGTCATCCATCAAGCAGAATATGCTTACAATGATAGCAAGAATATAATGACTGGTAAAAGCCCATTTGAGTTTGTTTATGGAATACACCCTAGGGGTGTTTGTGAACTCAAGGATCTTGGTGGAATGGAGTATAGAAGTGGTGAAGAAGAAGACTTCACCCATACCATTAAAGATATCCAAGACCAAGTGAAAAGGCAGATCCAAGATGGTCAACAAAAGTTGAAGGCTAGGGTTGATGAAAGGAGAAAGGATGTTAAGTTTGCAGTAGGGGACTATGTCATGGTTCAATTAAACAAATCAAGGCTTTATAAGGGTGTACCTACCAAACTTAAGATGAAGAGGGTGGGACCCTACAAGATTTTGGGAAAATATGGAGCTAATGCATATAAGATGGACTTACCATCATATTTGAGTATCTCTCCAATTTTTAATGTCCAAGACTTGATTTAGTTTAGAGGGGAAATGGATGAGATCACTCCAAATAGCTATGGGGTTAGTGATGATGTGGGGGTTGTTGTCTTACCTCCCAAACTTCAGTTGGTGCCTACTAAAGTGCTAGACTCCTGGGTCAAGAAGACTACAAGATACAAAGTTTACATGGAGCACTTAATTTAGTGGACGGATAGACCAGAGTCAGAGGCTTCTTGGATTATTGAGGTAGACTTCAAAAAGGTGGGCATTTCAGAGGATTTGTTGTCTACAGGAGTGACATAGCTCTTCTTTTCTGGGGGAGTATGGTGTAGGAGCACCTAGGTAGGCTAGTGTAGAAATTTGACATAGGTTTTTCTCCTTCTTTGTTTTGGCTTGTATTAGTTCTAGCTAGACCACTAGTTTAATAAAGGGACCAAGAGTCCTAATGTGTGGATGTTTGTAGGAGGATAGGTCTTGATAGGTCCTTGGTGACCCTTAGGTCCATTCAGGTCCAATTAGAGAATTTTGGCATTTTGTGGCAAAATTATCCAAGAGAGAGACTAGAGGTCCTTTTTGGATGTTTTTTCATCATATTTAATGGATTGGACAAGTTTGTATATGGTTTGACCTAGTTTGGCAATCAAACTCAAAAGTTGCCAAAAGTTGTCAATGTTGTCATTGACAACATTGACAACTTTTATGTCAAGTTTGCATCTTCGATGAAATTGGTTGGTAACTATCTAAAACTGGCCATTTATTGTTTGGGTCATCTATATAAGACCATCCTTGAGATTTGTGAAGGGTTGGCAAGTTTGAGAAATTTTATGTACGGACTGTGCTAAGCAATAACAGTGACTATATGTGTGTTTTAAGGTGATCGAATAGTGAAATGGATTCAGAGTACTTCTGTAAGATTAGTTTCATTTAATTTATGTTATTTATGAACTTATTGTGGTATTATATTGGTAGATTCAATATTTTTAATTGTTTGTATAAAATCTTTCAAATTTAGCCCAGTCGCTGGTTTGATTTGAGCATTGCTTGCAAATGGGGTCTTAGCTTTCTTATCCACCATAGCTTTGGCTTGGGCTCTTTGATTATGAAATTAGACTATATGTACATTGTGTACATAGTAGGATGGGCCCAGGAAGTGGTGGCAGCTATTTTTAAGATGATTCCTTAGGCGAGCCAGAGTGGCATGGTTAGTGATCATCAGTGATTACAGAGCTAGCTAGAGGGATTGAAAGAATCCATAGCTTATATCAATAAATTTGGGAAGGTAAGTGATTAAAGGGAGGACCCCCAACCATGAGGATAAGTTGGAAGGATTTATTATGTTGGCCAAGAAAGTTCATTTCTTGTGCAGACAGTAAAGGAGGTCTAAAACCCTGAATTTTAGGCATGAAAGTAGGGATGACTGTATGGACACTTATGAGGGCTAAGACCTATAAAATATCTAGTGTCTTTGTAAAGGGTTCTTATAACCTAAGTATATTTGGAACTTGGTAAGGCATTCTCCCAAGATAATGCAAAAAAGGTGACCAAATAGGGCTAATTGTTTGTAGCCCTATTTTGGACGTAATTGCATGGGTTCTCGGAGCTCGTTTGGGTCTTTGATGCAAAGTGAGTTTATAGAGGTTGAAATGGGTCCTATTGACATCTTTGAATACTACCTTTCCAATTTGGTAATTTTTAGAATCCATTTGGATCAGATTGTACAAATAAAGCCAAAAAGACCAATTTGAGTCTAGAATAAGGTTTGTAAGGATTAGAGTTATACTTTGTTGGTGTTCACTAGTTGAAGGAATGAGGATCTTGTGATAAGATACCTAAGGAGCCTAGGGTTAGTGCAAGAACCCTAGTAGGTCAGTGAGTGATCTAGGAGACCCTAGAGGAGGTCTAGAAGGAGAAAGACTAGTGCTACATCAATATCCCTTGCATAGTAATATTGATTTGTTTCTAGTGACTGCTCCATCCTCATTCAGCTTGTTTCTAAATATCCATTTGGTACCGATGACATTCTTATCATCTAGTCTTGGTACTAGTGTCCACATATTGTTCTTCTCCATCTGTTCTATTTCCTCATTCATAGCACTAACCGATTCTTCATTCCCAAGTGCATTGTTAATAGATTTAGGCTCAAAATAACAAAGTAAACATTTGGTGTTAAGTGACTTACTTCTTGTTCTTGTTCCAACCTTCTTGTCTCCTATAATTTGATTATGTGGATGATGTCATCTAACATACTTGGAAATTTTTTGTTCATCTCTCTATTCATCATTCTGATTATCTTCTTCACCTTCATTTTCATCTCCATTGTCTGGAACATCATTTTGAGGATTGTCCTAATCATCGGTAATTACAGCCTAATGCTCGGGAGAAATGTTCTTATGCTCAAGAGAGACACACTATTTCTCAGGTAGAGTGTCAGGTTCTGTATAAACAAACCTATTTTATTCCTCTAGTTCCTTTTTTCTTTCCTTATCATTATTTTTTGCAAATTCATATATTTTCACATTTGCACTTTCAATGATTTTGTTAGATGACTTGTTAAGAAATTTATAAGCCTTACTTTTAGTTGAATACCCTAGAAAGATACCTTCTTCACTTTTGCAGTCAAGTTTTCCATTTCTATCGCCCTTCAATTTATAACATTGACTACCAGAGATTCTTAAGTAACTTACATTGGGTGTATGACCATACCAAATCTCATAGGGTGTCTTCTTTGTGTCCTTCAATTGTACTCTGTTTAATGTGTAGACAACAGTACTGATAGCTTCCCTCCAAAAAATTTGACTGATGCTTTTCTCAATCATCAATTTCCTTCCACAATCAACAATTGAAATGTTTCTCCTCTCAGTAATTCCATTTTTCTATGGTGTTCTTGGTGCAAAAACCTGTCTTTTAATTACATTCTCATTGCAATAGTCAGTGAATTCTTCAGAAGTAAATTCCCCTCCTCTATCTGACCTTAAGTATTTCAATTCCTTTTTTTTTTTTTTCTACCATTGCTTTATACAATTTAAACATCTTAAATGCTTCTGATTTATCTTTTAAAAACATGAATGTCATCATTCTAGAAAAATCATCAATAAAGAGAATAAAATACCTATCTCAATAGTAGCTCTTTGTCCTCATGGGTCCACATAGATCTGTATGGACTAATTCTAGAATTGGAGTAGATGTATGGGTTTTACTCTTGAAACTAGACTTTGTCATCCTACCTTTTTGACAATTCTTGCACATGATATGCTTGGGCTTAGTCATTGTCGGTAAGCCTCTGACATTGCTTTTGTTGCTTATCTTTATCATGTTTTCAAAGTTCACATGACACAATATTTTGTGCCACAACCATATGTCTTCATTTCTAGCCATCAAACAAGTGGTTTTAGTGTCATCAAGATAGAAAAGGTTACCTTTTGTCTTCTAACCGGTACCAATCAACCTTTCTCATTCATTTTAGATCTTTTCCTTCTTATTTTCAAATGCTACTCTATGACTTGAATTGTTCAACTGAAAAAAACTTAACAAATTCTAATTCAGTCCTTTAACCCAGTAAGCATTTTCACATTTTATCAGGTTATTCAACATTATGGTTCATTTACCATCAACTAGACAAGGTGTATCATTCCCCATTCTTACTGAACCACCATTATAGCATTCAAAAGTCTCCAACTTTTGTTTATCTTCTGTCATATGGTGAGTGCAACCACTATCTATGATTTAGACATCATTTTTACTAACTTTAGATATGAGTGCAGTTTCTACATACCTTTCTTCATCTTCATCTTAATCATCCTTCATGGCTACAAATACCATCTCAATGTATTCTTATGATTCGATGTCGGTGTCGTCATCTCTATTTTTATCTAGGTAATAGGGTTTCTTCCCTTTGTCCTTGTAGTCTCAGGTATCTCTCTTGTCAGATTGTTGGTTGCTTTGGTAATCTCCATTATCACCTCTATCAAACTTCTTCTCATATGATCTGTCATTTCCTCTGTCATCATTTCTTTGGTTTGGACATCTTGCAAGAAAGTGTCCAACCTCTATACGATTGAAACATACAAGTGGTAATTTACCTTTGTATCTTCTTTTGCCTCTTTGCAATCTTGTTTCCATTAGTGCTTCAATCTCATCAAGTCCTTGATCCTCATTATCAATATCACTATCATTTCTAACAACATGTCTATGACTTGAGTTACTTATCTTTAAAGAAGATTGGAATGCAAATTCTATTGATGGTAAGACACTATATTGTCAAAGTTAATCATCTCAAATGAAATTAGTCTACCAATTAGACTATCTAGCGTAACTATATTGTTTGCAACTGCTCTCATTTCTTGAATAGCAGAAACTATAATAGCTTATACAGGCAATATGGTTCTTAAGATTTTACTTACCACTGTCTCCTCTTCAAGTACACCTCCAACTCCTTAGATAGCATTTACTACCTCTTTGATTTTGCAGCTATACTGAGTAATGTTTTCTCCTTTTTTCATCCTTAGGTCATCAAACCTTCGTGTTAGGATTTCTTCCTTTTCTCTTAGTACATTGGCATCTCCCCCATATAGAAGCTTCAACTTATCCCAAATTTTCTTTGCAGAGGTGCAGGTTGACATCTTCAAACTCAGCATCGAAGAGTGATGATGCAAGTTCTATCATTATGCAGTTATGCTCATGCTTGACTCTTAATTGCTCAAGAGTATGAGGTCATATAGGCAACACATATTCAGTATCTAAGTATTGAACAATATCATTTCCAATACCTGATAAGTGGATTCTTATTATGATTTTCCATGATGCAAAGTTGTCTTTATTCAACTTGGGCACATCTCATCTGTTCATGTTGTGATCTTTTGCTTGAGCTGTTAAACTCCCTTTCTAAGCACACAAGCTCTGATACCAATTGTTAGTAATAACTGAGAGGGGGGAGGTAAATTAGTGGCCTAAAAAATAATCCAATAATCAACCCTTAAAACTTAGTACCATAATATTGTACCTCTACTTATCTTCAGTCCTTTAAGATGAATGCCTCCAAATACTTTTATCAAATTACTACTACTCGGAATGCTTTGTAAAACCTTCTACTGTATGTTTATCGAATAGAAGTCTGTTAATTTATCAAAAGACAATAAATTATATAGAGTATATCAATCAATCCAATTAAGTTAATTATAATGCAAAAAACTAAATTAATGACTCATAAACACATTGACACGTGGATTTTTAACATGAAAATCCTGTTAAGGGAAAAAACACTTGGGACCGGTAACCCAAAATTCTCACTCTTCTAAAGTGAGCTCAGTGAAGAGCCAACCCTATTAAAGGTTACAAACACACTGTTAGGTGTGAACTTGTTACAATATTTAAAATTTTAGTTTGTCACTTGATACAGGGCACCTCTATGCTACCATCTATGATCAAACACTCACTTGAACTATCAATTGGTATCAGGCATCTCATGTTATCTTTATGATCAAAATTTTTGATACTCCTTAGGATGTATCTTAATATAGAAAGGATCTTTAAATCCCGCTCTATTAAGAGACTTTTTGAATCAATGGTTAAACTGAAACAATATGATCTATTCACATATACAACTTATATTTGAAGATTTTCATATCTATTGTAATCTCATAAAAATATTCTGATCAATATATCTCGGTTTATGGTCTTTTCTCCGCTTTGATTCTTCTTTGTGATGGTGTGCTCTATTTCTTGATGTCTGCAGAAAAATTTAGCTCTTTCCTTAGCTTGATTGATCAACACTGTATGAATTTTCTCTTCATCAGTTTCTCTTTAGCATCCTCTATTCACCCACACCAATTCTTAATGAATTGAGTTGTTTATTTATAGACATGATATCACCATTGTTAGGTTCTTGATCTTCTTGATCTTTGCATGATCCATAATCCTTGCAAATTAAATTTAAATCAAAAATCTTTTTTTATCTCGCTGAGATCTTCTTGCCAACTAGACAAAATAGCTTTAAATCCATTACTTATCTTTGGCTTTATCTTGTCGATGAAAACAATGATAATTACTAGTTAACTTTATATTTAGCTCTACCAGCTAGATATTTGTTCATTTGTGAACTCAATTTAATTTCGATGTTTAACCCTTTGATAGCATTGGTCAACATTCTTAGTTCTCCTCAGGCTTCTCCATCAATTTACACTATATTTCTGGCCATCGGGTATGCTTTTTATTCTGCTCGTCGGTGTTCTTGCTCGGCCATCATTGTGACTTGACTGTTGCTGATCTCTGTGTGACGGGTTTCAATGACCATCGATGTTTGTAATCACATAGTGAATACTTGTCTTTTATGCATTATAGAAAGCATAATCTTTATCTCTCTGATTCTCTGAAGTTTTTGATACTTTAACTTTAACCGATTAGATTATATCAAGTTGACATCAATGAAAATACAATCTATTAACTGATTTAATTTCTTGCATTATCCTTCTTCATTTCAGTGACCAACTTAACATCTTCAAACATTAAATTAGTTACATGTCATCATTCGGGTGCAATGCCACCTCAAGACATCATATTCATCTTGATAGTTGACCCTAAAATATTCTAATTTTCAAGCATGGGGGTTTACCCCCTTGGGCATCAACCTTGCCAGTCGCCTGAGCGGATCATAATCCATACAACTGAAAGGATATTTGGCTAAGATTAGGCTTCTTATCTCAGTTTATGCTTCCCAGGCCATGAAAAGGGTGCAAAATTATTCCCCACAAATGAATGGGAATGAGGGAGAGGTGACCCTCTTCAGGGAACTCAAGGCATGTGCCTCCAAAATCTGCATGCAGAACTCCAATAAAATAGTTTTTCCCCACAATTCTTGGGTAATACGAAGGGTTCCCTAGAGAATCTGGACACCTGAATATAAGTGTGTTGGGAAAATTGGATAAAGTAATGTCCCCACGTACTAACCAGGCTCATGGCCTACAGGGATAATCTAAATCCCTGATCACCAGTGAGTGCCTTGATCCCGTGAAATATGAAGGCATCATTAACTTTACAAAAAATTGGGAAACTTTAATCTCACTAAATCTAGGGGAAATGGTCCTATGGAGTAACTTGACCATCTCCTTCCCTGAGAACACCAACTATTGTTACACCCTGGATTCCATGGCAATCTCAAGGAAGTTTTTAGAGGATGTAGGAAGTCATGTAAAACTTCCCCTCTACTTTGACCATCCTCATCTGGATGTCTACATGTCTAACGATGATGGCATTCCAGTCGAAGCTTGCCTTGTTGGTGGTCATTCCATACAAAAAGTAATACATTTAGGGGGAGAATTCCTAGGCATGGGGTTCCCTGAAAATCCTGCACAAAAAGATAATCCCCACCTGGATGAGCTCCTTGAAGTCAGTACGAGGGATTTTTGTCTTCATTTTATTGTAGTCCTAGCGTGGACTTTTTAGGCATTCAGAGTTGTGGTGGAACTAGCCCATATCAGCTGCATTATCAAAATGCTAGAGGGGGCTACCTTGGAGAGAGAAGTAGCACCACTAAAGAATGGGATGCACTACCCTATGGCAGTTGCATCATGGTCCAACATGATGATGAGAACCAGGTATCCAAGTGGGTTGGGAGAAACCAAGACAACAGCCATACTGCCTGGGTGATAACCACTAGCCAGGAGAAAAATTAGCTCTGGAGTTTGCACTAAACATGGAAAAATAGCTTCTTGAATGATTTTGGATGCCTCTAAGTTAATGTAGATGGATTCATTGGACTGTCAAAGTTGATGGATTGTCTGAAGGAGGCCCTATAATTTGGCCAATGTACCAACATCTATGTCAGTGATTTCTTTGAGTGCAGACTCAATTCAAGATCCCTGAAGCATCCCACCTTTATTATATTTCTTGGTTAGCGGGAGCCTCACCGATGCCCACTATATCTTTTTTTTCTTGCTGGTGCTTGTAGAGGCACTCAAGAGTTCAGGGCTCCCAGGAGGTGAAGATTCTGAATCCATTACTTTCTTTGACATGTACCTATGAACTGGACAACCGTCAGTATATAAACATTAAAATATTCTGGTCTCTTGAGGCTTTGAGAGTGTTCTTGATTTTCACCTAAAATAGAGAAATGTTAAGGCATCTTAAATGGGATCATATGTCCAAGACTTAAATGCCATTTTAACACACGAAACATTTCTTTCTTACCCAAGATCCAAAACAATGACCCAAAAGGGGTCGCATGAGTTGGAAAAGTCTAGACTTACCAACATGCTCAACATTAACTTGAGAAGAGAATAATCATTAGTGATAAGATGGGTATCCCTACTACCATACTTTAACATGTGCATGCCCACTTCGCTAAGTAATGTCATTTAATGGATAGTTGTTCTCGTTGGAGTGGCATGAACATCACTTGGGATAAATTTTAAATGCTTGATCATAAGAACTAATTCTTCCATTAAGACGGAAAGGATGGAGGAGAGAGAAAAATTTAATGGCCTTCTAGTGAGCTAGCCTCTACAACTGGCATACACATCACCTCGATGTCCAAGGCTACACCAACCAGGATGGTGAGCCTGCTTATTGGGCAATCATGGTCTTCAAACCTTGTAAAGAATTTGGTCAGTAGAGGGTCATCTGGAATTCCTTCCATAAGAACCCAACTTAACAAGACTCTTAGACATGCCACATCTCTTAAACACGGGAAAAATAGAGCGCTACAGAATCTACCAATATACAAGATGACCTACAAAGACTACCCATGATGAATAAAGAACCAAAATGCTCACAAGGCCACAATTATAGAATTTACAGAAAAGACCAAGCATCTATAGAGATCTACAAAAATTTACAAACTATTTACAAAATATGTACAAAGACCCAAAATTACAACATATACAAACTCAAATTTACAAAGTATTTACATACTTTAAGGCGGGAAGCAAACCATTATTCATAGAAAATCTACAACCCAAAAAGGGGCAGATGTCTCTCCTTTTGAGTTGGACGACTACGAAAAGGAAAGAGACACACTAGGCCCAAGGATAGCATCGTGTAGAATGACACACATGACCTAAAAAAAGAAGACAAAAAATTTCCCATAAAACATGAAAACACACCAGATGGAGACAAAAAACACAAACAGACAACAACGAAGAACTAGACACAAAATGAAATGAAACCCAATAAAGGAAACAAAAAACACGTAGATAAAGTGGAGGAAACAAAACAAAACAAAAATAGAGGAACCCAAGAGCCTACCCAGAACTCCAAATGCCGAAATGGGATATTGCAAATAGCTTCACTCGACAACCTAAACACCCCACCAGAATCATCAAACACACCTCTGCACCTTGTAGCTCAAATGTCTTAGGTCAGAAAAAAAATTGCTTGGCTCTCTAGAGAATTTGCTAGAAGGTAATTAGCTTGCGGTAAGTGTAAAAGTGACAAGGTAAAAGGACTTAAATAATAACTACAAGAGAAAATTAGTTACCAAAGGTAACTTTGAGAAACACGCCGATGAACGGGGTCTGAACTTTGGAATACCTAGTGATCATTAATCTTCAAGAAAATAGAAACGGTTGCCAGATACCCAATATTTGAAACCACTCACTTGGGAATAGCACTCTGAGAACTAGATCTTGGAGACAAAAAAGGACACCAAAGAGAGACAAGGACCGAACGAGACCATAAGGCCTGGAGAAACAAAGAACCAAAGCCAAAAGCGAAAAGAAAGGAGAAGAAAAAAAAAGGGCGAGCCGACATTTTGCACACAAAATGTAGGGATGGGTATGTAGGAAATAAAAACATGCTGCACCTAATGGCCCTAGGTTCCCTTTGTAGGGACCATCTAATTTTATCCTAAACCATCAACTAGTAGGAGGGTCCAAGAGATATTTCTCTCTATTTCTAAAACTAAAAATAACTCCTCTTCCTAAAAATTGAGGAGCTCTTAGACCATACCAATTCTTTAGCATTTTATCATCCCAACTGGTGTAAAACTTGTGTGAAACACTTTGAGCATTAATGTTGGAATTATTTTTTCTACTATAGTTGCCTTAATTTTGTTTAGAAGAGAAGATTTATCTATTGTTTTTCCTTGAAATAATCTCCTATTTCTTTCTTTCCATAGTCTCCAAGACAAAATTGAAATTAAATTTATCCAAAAATTCCCACATAATCTCTCCTTAAATAGAGTGGTCCATGATTTGAAAAGATATAATGTCATTTAGCAATGTTTATGTCCATCCCAATTTTGCACATAAACATTGCCAACACTCTAATGCAAATGGGCATGTAAGTAAGAGGTGGTTTACGTCTTCCTCACTATTTTGAGAAAGGAAGTAAATGGAAGGAACTTGAAATCCAAACCTTTTAAACCATTCTATGGTTAGGATCCTTCCCTGTAGTGTTTCCCAAGAGAATATTCTTGCCTTTGGTAGACAGACTTTTTTAGATAACATAAACGAGTTCGTATATGCATTTTTACCTAGTTTTGTTGTACTGAAGCTATCTTGAATCCTTCCTTTACATTCTAATCTTCTAATTTTTCTCCATTCCATATTATTTCATCTGTTCACTATTTAAGTAGGAGGAATATGTCCTTTAAGACTAATCTGAGGCTCTCAATATTTCCCCGAGGCAAATCTAGATCATTAAATTGCTTCCATTGCCATTTTCCTTCTTGGTTATTCTCCAACGCTGAAATATAATATTTGGCATAAATCCCCCACTTTTATGAACATATGCTACTAATTATTTCAAACTCCATTAGTTTATGAATAATTGGATACCCTCCCTAGAAATCTTCCCAAAAAAAGGCTCTTTTTCCATCCTTTATCTTCAAAATGATTTATTTATTTTTTTGTTTTTTTGTTTTTTTTTAATATATTATGCTTCTAGCTTTAAAAAAAAAGTTCCAAATCCTAGATCCTATAGGAAATTACTTCACTCTTAATTCTTCATCTTCCTTTAGTCTGGAAAAATATTTCACTCTTATAATCCTAAACCATTTGAGGCGTTTCTCCTTGTGGATTTTCCAAAAAACATTCTCCCCTAAAACCTTATTTTGATGAAGTTGGTTCTAGATGCTAGTCCCCATTGGCTTGAAAATTTTGTCCCAAGCTATTAAAAAAAAATTTATTTTATTTTTCAAACCTTTCCAGAAGAATTTCCTCAGTTTTGTTATAATGTCTAGGTAACTGCATGTTGGTTATGAAATGCAAAACATGAAATACATTAGGATGGCTGCAAGAGTAAATTTTAACATGATGTTCCTCCCTACCCAAGAAAACCATTTGGATTTCCACAACTCCATCCTCCTGTCACGTTTCTCTCTAATCAATTTTCAAGAATCTTTTGATCTCAGTGATTTGTCAATCAAAACCCTTACTTGTATGAATAGGGGAGCTTTCCTTCCTTAAAATCAAGAGTATTTAGCATTTTTGTTGAATCATTTTTTTGATGTACAAGAAGAATATTGGTAATTTATCTTTATTAGCTTCTTGGCCAAAGGATAAGGCATAGTTAGAAAATAGTATTATTAACTCTACAATAATAGGTTTGAGTTTGTAGCAACTATACTGAGTCTGTAACAATAATTTGGAGTCCGTAGTAGCAGAACTGAACATGTAGCTTTTATTGTTCATTATGGGTGACTGTGTTTGGACATCTACAACTTGGTGGGTGTCATCATGCTTCTCTCACCATTATCCAACTTGGGATTGAATTTTTGGGAATCATATTTGGGTGCCAAAGAGTTATGCTAGGGAATGGTCCCATACTTTATCCTCATCCATCATCCTCTTCTCACATAATGAAGTATTCTTTCTCTTCTATAGTTTATACAGTAAACTAAGAAATTGTCCAGATACACTTTAGGCTCATGAATTATTAAAATAGATTTTACTTTTCTAGTTCTCATTGTTATTTTCAATCATACTACATTATTCTATCTAGTTCAAAAATAATGTGGAATTGTCAATATGTATTACTAAGTTTTTAGATAAAATAATTAGTTATAATGTAATTTTCAATTCTTCTTTCAAGTTATGGTAATTGAAGTAAAATTCCAAATAGAATTGATGTGTAATATTATATGCAACTAAAATATAGTTTCTACTTCTGATGCTTTCATATTGTGTCAGTTATTTCTCTATTTTTTATTAGAGACATTGTTATTATATCCTTTATTTGTAGTGCTATTATACAGATAATGTTCATGATAGTTTATAAGTATTCGGGGACTTTGGTGGAAAGATCAAAGAAATGACTGCATTGGTTATCCATAGACATAGATACATAGGTGTAAGTGTCATGTCAATATAGATAGTCTTTTTATTTTATTATTTCATTTTAAATTGAAAGACAACCCTATTTGTAGTAATATAAAGTTTTTTATTTCATTCAGGAGGATTGCAATTAACTTTTAAGGATACTGCAAAAAATTCAACACAAGCCTAACATATCTCATCCTCCCTATATTTCAAGTGTCATGAAGCACAATCATGCTAATGAAATGAGTATTTTTTTGAAGAAACTAAAGTGAATACCACTAAAATCCCTATTTAGAGCAAAGAGACTAAGACATTAAGAGAAAGTACAATGGGTGTAGAGTAGAAGACCTATTTTTGATATATTATATGTCTAGTGAAATGATAAGCCCTAAGCCAAGGCTGATAAAATCAAGGTCTACAACACATAATTAGGGAGATACAATAAAAGTATATTATCTTGAACCATTGAGTGCCATATTTTCATAGATTCCTCGATATGATGATGATGGTCTCATGTTCCTTATATTCACCATTGTTAGTGTTACAACCTCTATTTTAACTTCTTCATTTATGTTCATCAAAAGACCATGTTTTTGGTTGGATGGATGGTGTCTTTGTGAAGATTCATTTCACTAATTTTTAGAGGAGAATTTGAATTGCATTGTGAGATTTATAATTAATCTTTGTCAGAGATTGAATTGGGGTTTTATTTTTATTAGTTAGAAGAGAGGTTTTGACATTTTTATTAGAGTGTATTGGCCTATAGATTTCTTGGGGACTTTTGTTGGTTTTTAGTTTTTCATTTGATTTTGGTATTTGCATCATCAACCATTCATCTTCCTTCTTCCCTAATGTTTTCTTCTTAGCACGCGAGGTGGGGTTTGAAACCCTATTGTTTTTTTATTATATATTACTTAGAAATAAGTTTTATGTTTAAATATCATGTTGAATCTATATTTTTAATGGTGATTAAATTCTAAAAGTAATGCTTTCTATTTGCTCATTTTGTGTTATTTCCTTCCAAGTTTTTAACACAACTATTTTTTGGAAATCATTATCGGTTACATTTTATGCATCTTCAAGTCAAATTTATTAAGTTCTTGAAATGAAAACTAGGATATATCAAATGAGTCTCTTTGTGATTTTATTTATAGGGTAGAATTAATGCCTAATTTGTACGTTCTTATCTAGATAGTCAATTGCATTGGATAGACTATAAATTAAAATGTTATTGCATTGAAGGACATGAAATTGCATTGAAATAATTTAAATTGCATTGAACTATTATCAAATGTGTTGTTTTCTCATTCAGTTATAGTACATAATTACTCAGTGAGTTACATTGTTTGACTCCTAGACTAGGGTTTTGACCTTTAAGGTATCAAAGTGTGTACTATAGACATTGGAGTGTGTTAAATCTTTATTTTGTAAACCATTTATGTTTGGAAGATCAGATCAATGATGTTTTTAATGATACAAATATTTATTTAATTATGTTTTAGAGATTGATTCAATCATTTGTAATGTATTTTATTCAAACAAGTCTATGTGGGAAGGCTTTATGAAAGTTCCTTTATCAATTTCATATGATCTTATATGTTATTATAGATTAATGATGATATGATTATTGTTTATTTTATATGGTTATTTTATTTCTATTTTTTTTAGGATCATCATTGGGGAACCTAGATGCATTATAGGTTGAGTTCCTCTCAATGGGAGTTAGAGTCGTAAGTGGTTGTTAGGGTAACCAATTGATTAGTTTATTAATAAAATGATAACCTAATAAATGAAGTAGGAGGAAACACAATAAAAGAAGATAATTATTATGCCTCTCTCATGTCTTGAGTGCTACTATAGGCTAAGGATGGAAGTGGGAGAAAATTCCTATAGAGACTAGCATGCTCGAACTTCACTTTCTTCACAAAAGGATTGTTCAATTCCATATGAGTTCTCACTTGGGAGCTGGGGCTGAGAGAAGCTACCAAGGTAACCAAAGAGGGAGGGATATGTGATGAAACTCTTCCTACATGTATCCTAGAGCCTCTTTTCATTATATTTTTGCTTTGCCTCTAGTATTCATTGCCTTGTCTTATGAGTTCTTGCATTTCCAATATATCCTTCAGGTTTTTGTCACATCCTTATTTCTTCCTTGGCTTATTTCTATGTGCATCATTGTGTCTATCTCCTTAGCATGGTGGGGTAGGCCATATGGATCCACATGGTTGGTTGGTAATGATCTTCCTCTATTGAGGTTCATTGTATTATTCATGTTTTGATGATGAATCCTATTTCTAGTGCCTGTATTCATTTTTTTTAGAGATATTAATGCCATACATTATATAATCTCATGTAATATTGTATTCTTGTATATGATGTTGTATACTCTGTATGATGTAATGTTAATGATATACAACATAATTGCATATTATGGTAGATGAGATTGTATTAGTGTTTAATGTAAGACATGCTATGTAATATTAAATTCTGAAATTTTAGTTAAGTTAGACAGATTGTGTAGATGTTGATTACCATACATGGCTATATGATGTTATTGTTATGACGGAAATGAATCTAGGAACACCTGAATTTGGTACTTAAAATGAAGATGGAAATAAATTAAATGATGTTTATGTTTCTTGTTATTGAAATAATTTTATGTATCTAGTTGACTAGACATGTTGTATGTTTGTTGATCAAGTAGTAACGTAAGGGAAACCATAGAGGACATATGATAAAATAATTAATCATTATTTATTCATGTTTACTGAATACATATATTATGTTTTTTATCTTTAATTCCATAATATTGGAATGTAAATTGGTCATAAATGTTTTATGAACTTCTAGTTGTAATCTCCTCTAGGGTTCTTTAGTGGGGTGTTATAGAATATGTATATGTGGCTATAGAGGGATTTTCCATAGTCAAATCCCCATTTTTTTATTCCCACACCCATGAATATAAGTATGATAAAGCTAAATATGTGTTTTGTTGAAGCTTAAGTGTCTAGGATTGCTATTAGTTAAAATGCATAAATCTAACCTAGATTAACTCAAATGTTTTAGAGTTAAACCAAATATGAAAATGTAATGAAATGTGATTGAAATCATGTAAATAAGTCTAGAATGAAGCTGAAAATTATAGATCTAAGGATAAAAAGAAACCATACCCAATCCAAAAGGTAGATTACAATTCAATCATGACTTGTGGATCTCCTAGTAATCATTATAATCTTTTGAAAGCTTCATGTTGATGATGATATTGTTGGATGCCTAATGGAGATGAATAATATTTAGATCTTCATACATATTAATTTTTCCATGATTTAAATATCATTGCATCATCACATGTCTTCAAATTGTGGAACCAATTTTTCAATTTCTTTCATCTTACCAAAATGGAGTAAGATGCTTAATTTTATAACATGATAGGTGATAAAATTGAAGGAAGACAACAAGAATTTATAAGTCCAACTAAAATTAAGTGACCAATACTTGATTCCATCTTTAGGTGAAACATTGGGAAATAGATCAATCCACCAAACATATTCCCTCTAATTGGGCTTGAGATTAGTATCACAGGTCCCACATAGGGAGGGGATGCAAATTAACGATAACTAAATATGGGGCTAGGATAAAATGAAAAAGGTCACACATGGTCACATAGGGCCTATGACTAATAAATGATTGGATTTGTTGGTTCCCAAATTAAAAGATTGGAAAATACTTAAAGTATGCCAACATTTGTGCTCAAACTCTCCAATTGATTTGGCCAATGAATAAGATCTATCAAATATGATTGAATTCCTCTACACTTGAGGATTTGCAGAACCTAGGCGGTAGGCCTACTCTCCAATTGTATCTCTTAAATGAATCTTTTTATGGTCAATTGGCTTCTTTTATCATTTATTTTTAGTATCTATATAATCCATCAAGATGGCATAAAATATTGAAATAGATTTGATTACCCGATTTTCTTCTTGTCTTCTTTATCTCTGATCTAGTTGTTTTATTTTCTA
Source organism: Thuja plicata (assembly GCA_018584345.1). Taxonomy (NCBI): domain Eukaryota; kingdom Viridiplantae; phylum Streptophyta; class Pinopsida; order Cupressales; family Cupressaceae; genus Thuja; species Thuja plicata. The sequence goes on along the minus strand of MU227784.1, from coordinate 383,080 downwards.
ATTCTTACTACTTAGTTCTTACTATCTATTATTTTCTTTCCAAATATATTCCTTTAACTTTATTTCTACAACTACTCTGTTATCTGATACCTACTCTTCTTCTATTGATAACTAAATCACTTCTTCAACTTTTATTGAAAACTTGATGTATACTTTGAATAAAATGTAAGATATATTAGACTGGTGTCTTATTCCATTCAGGTAATAGAATCATTCTCTTCAAAACCCTATGTTTAACTTTGAAGGGCAATTTTTAAATCCTCTCTTGGATGGATGTGACAACTACATAACCCCCAATGTTATGTAACTATATGTTCTCTTCACGGTTAGTCTAATTGAATATAATCTTCCCTTTGAAAGACTAATTAGAATAGAAACAACAGACCATAAGTCCCCAATGTATTTTGATACTCAAACTATGTCAACAACATATAATTTATTCACAAGTTGATTTAGAGTAGCAATTATCTTCTACATATAATAATAATAAAAAAGAACTGATTTATAGAGATCATGAGCGGGAGTGAGATTGCTAGTTCACCTAAGGTTTTTGGTTGTCCCAAGCAGGGTGGACCCTCGAATGAGGATGAGGACAATGATCCCACTCTTCTGTTTGATGTGTATATGGTCTCTCCTTCCTTACGGTTGGTAGTGGCCTTTGTTCCATCTGTGTTGTTAGCCCTTCCAATGTTTTGGGTTGGGGCTTCCTTTCTCTGGCATAGACGATGGTTGGTTTCAGTGGGAGAGGGGCTTTCTTCTCCATGGCTTTGGCTCTATGTCTGGATTGGGCTTGGAGGTTTATCCTCAATGTTGACCTTTTCCTTTGGAGACCCTATGGTTTCAGCACTACCTAGTGCCTTTCCTTCCCCTTGGTGGATGCTTGAGTGGGAGTGATTGGCATTTTTTCATGGCAGCACAGTGCTCATTGTTATTGATGATGTTTTGTTATGGATAACGTGGTATAGTTTGGAGGATTCTGGTGTGTGGAGGCAATGTATCATTTCTTATTTTCCTCTTATGTTTCTAGTCATGTTGTGGTGGGTCGGTGGTGCTCACCTAGAGGTTTCATTGTGGTGGGTCTGAGCTATTGGTCTCATCTTTGGACCTTTTCCAGAGGGTTTTTGGAGCTGATTTCTAGATTTTTATCTCAGCCCATGTTTGGGTTTTTTCTTTTCCCCTTGTTTGAATTTTTTTCTTTTGGGCCTAGTTCTTTTTGGGCATTGGCTTCTTTTCATCTCACTACTAATTTTCCCTATTGCTGGTGGGCCATTGGTGCCAGCTCTTTGTTTTTGGTCTTTGGTAGATTGTTGCAATTTTTTGGCCAGGACGATGCTGGCAATTTTCAAGGGCCTTGTCTTGTCTTGGTCTTGTTTTGTGTTTGGTTAAGGAAATGTGGTTCCTAGGCTATGCAAGGCCATTTTGGAGCCCATAATCTTCTCTCCTCCTCTTTTCACTGGGCGGTTGTTGTTACTGGTTGGATTCATCTCCAAAAGGATCCTAAAGAGGTGGAGCTTACCTCTATTGAGGTGGGATTCTTCTCCTTGATTACAATGTGGTTGTAGTTTTTTCTTCATCCCTTCTCCTCTCTCTTCAGTCTTATTGAGGTGACAACCTGTCCTATGGAGGTGGACTATGGTTTTAGAGATGTGGAGTTTCGGTTCTTGTTATGGACTACTGTCCATTGTGATCTCCCAAATTTGGGTTTGCTTTCCATTTAGGTTCCCTTTCTAGTTTTTCCCTATTCCTTTAAACCTTTTGTGTTGGGTTCTTCTTGTAATGAGGTTGAGAAGCATCTTTCTTTGGTGTTGTGGAATGATTGATGGGATGCTATTTCTTGTGATAACATGCTGGTTGTGGGAGCCAAGTCAAAACCGATGGAGATTGTTCGGGGATCCTTCTTCTTTCTTATATCTATGATTTCCTAAGGTATTTTTATGGTTTTGGGAGCCATATCAAAACCCAAATATTGTGGTTTTGGGAGTCATTAAATCCCTATGGATCTCTTTTCTTAAGAGATTTGCTCTTATTGTAAGGCTTTGGCCTCAAGTTGGGTTCTCTTGGGTCTTTAATGCCTGTTTTCTGTAAAAAAATTATTTCCTTCAACATCGTGTCTTAGTGGGGTTCCAGACCCCCTTCAAAATCTGCTTGTAATAGATTTCAATGCCCCTTCAACACTTATTTTTTCTTAATAAAAAACAAAGAACTGATTTGAAATAAATCAATGCACAACACATCTTAAACAAAAGAACCGGTTTGTACTTTTTATTTATTCATATCTAATAATATATTACATCTTGTCAGATTGGATCTGAATCTAAATTCCTAAAATCCACTACCTCTTTTATCCAATCCCCAATATCCCGTTTATAAACACAAGGTAACATATCTGATTGGTTACAACGTTTGGACAAAACATTGTGACTACTCATCATAACTAATTATTTATCCCCCAAAAACTAATCAAACCCTCCTGTATAAAACAAAAGAACTAATTGACAACTAATTACATTATAATTTCTCAAACAAGATCCTTTGAATGCTTAACCAATGAACCCATGAGGCTCCTCCATAAAATAAATTCAACTCCTTGCTAATAGGCTCTCACATTTGGAAATACCTTCTGTGTTCAGCACTTGATCTTTACAAAAATCAATTCCCTTACTCTTTCATTAAGTCTCAGTTAGAAGTTGCTTTAACGTTATATCTCATGTATTTGGTTTTCAGTAATTTACATCATTTGTCAAATTTTCCCACTTTATCCTTCGGGATACATCTCTCCGACGTCCTTTGTCGAACATTTATTTGGTTTGTTTGTATCACACTTGTTGTATGCTTATATCATATGTCTACTTAAAAAAAATTGAAATCTTTTTAACCGAATCCATTCTTGGCTGAGTATTTGCTCAAGATTCTCTAACAACTGCATTTTCTGCACAATCATCCCATTCCATGGGTTGACATTACATCAAACAACTTATGCTCTATCTGCATTTGTCATTTCTCGGATGCCTGTCAACTATTCAAATATTTTTTCATTCCAATCTAGGCACACAGGTTGGGAGTTTGTCGTCAATGATCATTTTGAACTTCAACCTTACAACCATTACTGCAATCATAGTGTTTTATACATTGAAAACTCCTTGAGGCATTTAGTCAAACATTTGGTCAATATCCTTTGTGCTTCGATGAACTTCCGTGCGATGTTCCAATGTTCGCATCTTGTACCAATACTCTTCCAAAAGATTGTATTTGTGTCGAAGAAACATCTCATTTCATGAGATGACTTTGAGATATCCCTATTCCAAGACTTTTCTGTGATCTCAAGCAGGAAGAATGCTGGAAAACTTTTCTGGTTTGGGTTAATACATGCCAAATGTAAACTTTCGAGACACTCCAGCATATCTGACAATCATTTCACTCACATTTCGTGGTAGGGTTACTGTAGAAGATTCCATAATTTATAAACAGTTAGGGTTCTGTCCATTCAGCAGTTACATCTTGGATTGTCATCGGGGTAGCATGCCTCATCAAAAGGCAAGTAATTGTGCCTCCCGATAGTGCTCAGCGATACCCATAAAGTTTTTATTACCACCTTCATATTATCGCGACACTTCAATAGTCTCGTCGATCACATATTCTATCCGCAAATATTTTCCCCATTTCGATATAACATAAGATATAACATAAGGGCAGGTCCCCAAGCGGCTGTTTGGCTTATTTTGGCTAGCAGCCACTGCTCAATATTTTAAGGAGCATTTTGTGGAGCCGGTGACCCCATGAATTCTAATTTTTCTGCTTATATTTCAGCAGCTTAAAATTAGTGAAGTATATATAAAAATGGTAGTAAATTACAAACATAAATTTGGGAGGGAAAATGATAGAAATAAATGAAAAAAAAGAGGGAAAAAAATTCTATGGAGCCACCTGGCATTTGTTTTAATATGCAGCTGCTGCTTATTTTGAGCCCCTCCTTTTTTTTGACAGCTTATTTTTTTTAATAAGCAACAGCTGCTCCATGAAAATAGGAAAAGATTCCATATTTTCCTTTGCCCCTAATTAAAATATCACATGGGGACACTTGCATAGCTTATTTTTAAGCAGAAAAGAGACTTAAGCAGCCGCATGGGGACATGGGGTAAGCCATTGAGGAAACATTTTAGCTTTTCTTCAATGAGAAGTTTCATCGATGTACGTATATTGTATTTTGGCATAGTATTTCATCATTTTTTCGACATGATGAACTCAGCAATTCGATAAAACATTATGTTTCTAGGAGGATGAAAATTTATGATTTTTCAATTGGGAAAAGGTTTATAGATGAATTGAACACCTTCTTGAGACAATATAAGATAGACACACTTCATAGGATTTATGAATGAAGAATTACTTAAATTGTTAAGTAATACTTATGAGGATATTGGATATAGTGAATATTATGAGGTTGATCAATTTACCAAGAAATTTATAGAGAAATTAGAAGAAGGGCCCAGAGATGGATTGGAATTATACAAAGACCAACCCCTTGGGAAACTCATAGATGAAAGGAAGACTGCAACATAACAATTCCTTTAGGATGATGATTGTATTAACACTAAGGAGTTTAGTAGTTTATTTGTAAATTTGAAAGGAAGAGAAGAGAAAAGACTACTTGAACAAGAGAAAAAGAGCTTAAACTCTGATCAACAACAATAGGTTGCACGTTCAATATTATAATGATTTTATCCAAATACAATGAATTTGATAGGTGAACAAGATAGAAACATTATCATGGATATTGGTATGTTGTTACATCAGGGTTGGGATCTCCGATAATCTTTCATTATTGATCAGATAAGGAATAAAACAGATCCATTATTTTTATTTAATTTAGAATTTTGAGAGATTTTGAGAGGATCTAAATTTGATCTAAAAGACAAAATTTCTGGAATCTAGGCATTGGCCCCTTCCACACTAAAGCCACATGTGAAAAATATTGGTGAAGAAAGAAGAGGGAATGCTATCATAAAGACCATAAAAGAATACATTTGTAGTATAGATTGTCAGCATGATGAAACATGTTGCATTAATGAACCAAGCTATCGTAGATGATAAAGAAAAGGGGTTCAAAGTAATTTATATTGATACGATAACAATGTCCAAAAAGTGTGAAGAGTTGCATATTAAATATTGAAAACTGAAATAAAAAATAGCACACGATGTATCACATCTTCTCTGACTTCCTCTAACAAAATAAGGTTCAAAATATGTCACTGAGAAACCAATAAAAGAGTGGGTGGTCTTAACTTAGGACATGTTTAAAAAATTAGAAGAATCATATGCTAGTAGGAAAGAAGATTTGGAGGAAGATGTATTGAGGAAGAGTGTGGGTGTTCTAATAGAGGTTCTTGAACATAGGGTTGGAACTATAAAGTTCAAAGATGACATTTTTCATCCTTGTTATTTTTTATTCATTCAATCTGAAATTTGTGTGTTGAGTATGTAGCTTGAATCATGAAGCCACTGTATAACAAATGGTCTACTAGATCTATTTTAATGAGACAATTAGACATTGTTGCAGATTATAGTGATGTTTTGCCTCCCTCAATCGTGGAGACCAAGGGTAAGGTCAACTATGTTAATACATTATTTCCTTTCTTTGAGGGTACAGAGAAATTAATAAAGGGAGAACTACAGTCATTCTTAGACCTTGAGAACTCTCTAATTCCTCATATCCTACATAAAGAAAATAACTTAAAAAGATCATACAAGTGGATTAAGGAATTTGATCTTATTTTCCCTAATGTCGAGACCATGATAGTGATTGATAGACAAATTGATATTCATGAGTTTAGTAATATTGTTGACAAGTTGTATAAGTTTGAGAGAATTTATGGAAAGTACATTTCAAATTCTCATGCTATAACTGATTCCAGGTGGAAGGAAGTTGTTACACAAGTCAAAGACACAAAGAATTTTAACTGGACAAGTAACATGGAGTTTGGGAGATGAGAATGTTATACAAAGAAGAAGGATGAGAAAGAAAAGGAACAATCAAAAGGTGTCTCGCAATTTTAGTTTTTATAAAATTTATTACTTATATGATGATAGGCTCACTAACAGACTTTAGGGAAGTAATTCAGTTATCTCCATGGATATCTTGCTTGTCTTAGTTATGTCATGAAGTCACAAGAGGAGCTGATAACTGATTTGAAGATGATAGGATATGCTTAGTGCCCTTTCTCTTCTCCAACTGTCTTTCTCGATTAGTTCTTTATGTAGCCTAGGAGACACACATCACGAGTTGTTACAATAATTCTTTTCAACAGTTTCAAAGATTGCATATTCCTATAGCCTATGAGAAATACATCACTAGTTATTACAACAATGCTTTCCACTAGTTTCAAATATTGGATATTATATTTCCTCATAACACTAGGATAGACATATCTCACAATAATTCTCGCTTCATTTAATTAAATTAGGAATAGAATATTTTATTCTTCAAAATTAATTTTGTATGATCTGAAGCTTGTTGCATTCCTTGTGTTATAAAAGGAATACCAAGATCATTTGTTTCTTCCTTTGAAAATGTTATCTGCATGAAGTCTATAGTTTTTATAGATAGGTATTTGCATGAAGTCTATAGGTTTTATAGATAGGTGCTTTGAAATGTATGGAATTATGTGATACAATGGAAATGATGGGTTTACTGAATGTTTTAAGCCATTTCATCTAAAAGGAATATAAAGTATACTCCTATTTCATCTATTTATATTATTGATATGTGTTAATCATTTTTATTCTTTCTTTCAAGGAAAGAATTAAATGAATTGAATTGATTTAGTATAAAATGTTGAAATATAGTGTGGATGTGTTATAATAATTTTTGTCATGATTGATTTACATAAATGCAACCTGTATTATTGATATTGGTTTAAAGTTGAGTTGTTTTGAAATTATTTCATTATAGTGAGTATATCTTCTGTTATTTTGACTCTATTGACAAATGGAATATTCCTTGGTCTAGGGTGTGAAGGGATATATTTGAGGGGGAAAAGCACAAAATTAAAAGTCATTTCACTTTTTTGTTGTAGGAGTAGGAGTAGCATAGTTTCATCCCCTGAAATGTTTGATGTTTTTTATTCAGGTAAAAATAGGTTTTGAAGGGACCCAAAACCATTTAGGGGTGGATTTTGAGGAAGATCTAGAACGTCATACAAGTATTTAAATGCAAAAGAATAAGCAATACAAAATAGGAGCCATCATCCAACGAATGATCAGTGCCCTTGCAAAGCAAATCATATAACGAACCAGCTGTCAAACATAACATATCACATGAAGCCTCCACTTCATAGCATAGGGTTTTCAAGGCTCCCTAAACCTTAAAAGTAAAACTAGGGTTTTTCAAGGCACACATAACCTTATGGTGAATACCACTGATCCTTCAAAGGGGTTTTGACTAGATCTCCTACCCTTTATAATCAGCCTAAAAAAACTACACATTAAAGAATTTGTTAAGGAAATGATAGGTTTTAACATGGCTCCGAAAACTATAATAGGGTTTTGAAAGGTTCCCAAAACCTCTAGAAGGTGCTACAAAAGACTACACAGTAGAAATCTAGCTTAAAGACCATTGGATTAAAACATGGAAGCCAAAACTATCATGGGGTTTTGCAAGGCTCCGCAAACCTCCAAGGTGGGTTTTGACTTGGGTCCCACAACCAAAATGTTGAAAGATAGAGCACCTTCTGGGAATATCCACACATCTCCAACACAACTCCTCTTCACCTCAATATGAGAGGATTCCACCTCTATAGGATCATCAAAGAATGGGAGAACCAGAAAGGAGATAAAAATGAAATATGAACCGTTAATCGAATAATCACAACAAGGAGAAGCTTGAAATAATCCTTTGTTCACCAACTCTGTAGAGCCCAAATCCTCCTCCATAGGAATGCATGTCACCTCTATAAGAAGAGAGAGGGATACAAAGGAATGAAGAACCATAGCTAAATCCTAACCACACACAGATTCCCCACCTTAATAGGGGTAGGTTCCACTTCAATAGGAACCTTGCAGTGGTTAAACCATACATAAATGGCTAAAGCCCTCAGATAAAGAGAAGAATGAAGCACCAGAGCACCAACAAGGTCATTCAAAGCCCTCACACCACAAAATCTTAACCAAAAATAGCAAGGAACCAAGCTTGGCCCTTGAAAATTAACATCTGCTTCACCAGCTAATACAAAGATCCTCCCAGAGCCACAAGAAGCGCAATGAGAAAATAAAAATCGACCATGGTTTTTTGAAAAAACAAAGAGAACTTGATAAACACAAGAATAGAGCCAGAGCAATGCCCAAAACAAACTCAGAAAGAGGGGTCTCGAACAAAGACTCTAAGCATCAAACATTTGATAAGACCTTTCTCCTCCACAATCACCTCTAGGCCATCCGGGGCCACCCAACACCAAATTACCCTGCTCAAACAAAGCCAAAGAGGGCTTCAAAGAAACACACTTCCTCTAGTCATCAAGCCCAAAATATCTAGAAACATGATCACGTGACAGCTCCACCTTCATCCAAATGAGCAACAATAGGGGGAAACTGACGGCTCCAGAAAACACAGACGCTTCTAGGACTCCTAACGAAAAGGCCAGTGTACAATCCTAAACTCCAAACCCCACCCAAACATAGCTCCATTGACCATAGAGGAAGAGGCCAGGGGAGGAGACTAGTGCACTTGGTCAGAGTCCAAAAACTGCCCAAACACGAACTCTCAAAGCACAAGGAACAAACATGGACAGAGGATAGATCACAAACAAGAGATGGGAGGTTAAAGATCTCAGGAGAAAGACCCATCAACCTCCAAAATCCATGAAAAATCCCATCCTTGCCTAAAAATTGAAGCCACCAAAGACCTTGCAAAACATAGAAGAGAAAGAAACACAAGGCCACAGATCCAACAAAATTGACACCAAGCCCTCCTCCATCCACACACCATCAATCCCCCAAAACAAACAAGGGGAAACCACACCAACAACGAACGAAAGAGGAAGATTGTTATCATCCTCATCTGAATCTCCATCCTTCTCTGAACACACAAAGACCCTAGGTGCTCTCACTCACCATATATATAATGGATTGGTAAATTAAAAGAACCCATCACTATAAATCTAAAAATCTAAGAATTATGCACTGTTAGAATTTTGTACTTGTTATTGAACGTATGCTAGTTTATTAGCCAATAGGCTTCTCTTGGGGAGAAACCTTTGATCGGCCAAGTGTCTCATAGTCGTGAAAGTATCCTCCGTCACTTTTTTCTGTCGTTGCTACTACCTTTCCGGTAAGTTGTAAAGCTTTTTGATGTGCGGACAAGTTTCTGGAAAAATGAACCCTTGTTAGTCAACGATTATGTTCAAACATTGTAGGAAAAAATCTATTGTCTACAGGGGAATGACAGGTCGACATAACTCATTTATTGATTGATGAGTTTGAAATATCAACCTTGTTTCCTCAGTCACGGTTGAACAGTATTGATTGTATTTTTTAAAAGAATTTCAATTCTCTAGAAGATTCACAACTACCTATGGAAAAACATTTAGCAGCATTGCGTGGCTGTTGAAAGGCCTCCAAATTCCAAATAAAACAATTTCCCATTGAAATTATAGCAAAATGATCTTTGTGTCCTTTTCATTATCCTTTGAATAAACATTTTTTACCAGCTGTGCACGTTATTCTTGAACTAGTATAACTTTTAATCTACTCTTATTACAGAATTCAATTTGCAGAATGACGTTGGTACCTTCTTTCGCTTCAGGCAATCCCCGACATCCCAAGGGAAAGGTTAAAGAGCGTGAATGAATCACAAGGGAAGTGTACGACGTATTTGTTAACCATTGTAGAATCGATGTCAATGACGTAGTTCGCAATAGTATTTATAATACACTTACGGCCATGGGACTCTGAATTTTTCTTGACATAGAAGATATGAAACTCTCTGATAGTTTTCCAGCATCAATACAAGATGTTATGCATAACGTTTCTCTTCATATTCCCATCATTTAAAAAAATTATGTATAGTCTCCCTGGTGCCTCGCCAAGCTGGCTTTCATGCTTAAGACTGGTAGGAAAATTCTTCCTATTTTCTATGATATTGAACCTAATAATCTTGGAAGTAATACATTTACATATGCTTTCACACATCATAAGAAAGGAGGATACCCCTCACGAAAGCTTCAGGAATGGAAAGTGGCACTCCACAAAGTTTCATTACTTTCTGGTCCCCGATTCAAGATGACGGAGAAGTAAATTACTACGTGTACACTTTCTTTCTTTCTTACAATTCTCCCTGAGTGGTGTTTGACATATTTTATTTGGTAAATTTTACAGTGATTCGCAAAGCATGCCAAAAAGCATCGAATATTTTCCCGACGAACTAACAGTCTGTCTATTGTTTGTCAGACAAATGATCTCCATCAACGGACGCAGTAATAGTCTGTCCAAAATTTGGGTGTAGAACCGAAGGAGTAGTGGGCATGGAGTCATGGCCGAGAAAATGAATAGCAATCTGCTGCAGAGCTGCATAACACTCTTCTTCCATCATCTTTGTTTTGAATGTATTTTTTCTTGGCTTAGTAAATTGTTATTGCTGGCTATATCGAATGAATTATTTTGGGTATGTGCTTATATAGAGATGGCCTGAACACTGTTTGAAGGGAGAAGAAGAAATGAAGAAGGAACCCCAAATAACTATGGACATAGACGACACCAAAAATTTCATTGTAATTTTTGTGCGAGTGATAAGATATTGCCTCTACATTTCACATTGGGCATGAGTTTTGGAGAGAAGAGATTGCAGGAATAAGACATCACCTTGCAAGCCATCTTCAATGGCAGAGGTTCCATCTTTTCTTCAGAAACCAACCGATATCGTAGAATGTCTTTTCACTTCTATGTTTGAATAAGCAGGAGACTTTAATATTGTAATTGTTGATATGGAGGATGAAAATGCTATGGAATCCAAGGATAGAAAAATTATTGTCGCATCTGCATTTCCAGGGCATCAAGAAGCTGTTCAAGACAGAGATCCAATTTCTTTTTTGTCTATGGCTGTTGAATAAACATATAATGGAGTTGATTATGGCCATGATGGGCTTTTTGGACTCAGGAGAATGCATTATACTTTTTATTCTAAATTTTTCCATCTTTTAGAGTATCTTTTTGGTTGTTTATTATGAGTAATAAAGTAGTGATTAATATTTTTAAATTAATAATTATATTAAAAAATAAACTCATTCAAAAAAATTCAGGTTGATTTAGAAATCTGATAGATGGATCATGGGAAACTCTATTTTAATAATAGTGATCTTTAATAACATTTTATTAAGGTTTGAGAAACTTGGTAACAAGAACCACAATGCCACAATTTAATCGTGCTATGACAATTTTAACCATTTATCTTAAAACATACTATGTCATTTTTAACCATTTATCTTAAATATTGTAATGGCTAAATTTTGTTGTCATAAAATTGAGATAAATATGTGTATAAGAGCTTAATTGATTTATCTAATCAAATGATAGAAAAATAATTTAAAATATTGCGTAGACTCTGAAATCTATTAAAAATTTCATAAAATGATGCAATAATACTTAGCATAAAGTAGTAATAAGAATAATATAACAATATAATGATATAACAATATCAGATAAGGAGGTTCTCGAATTTGGACAAGGATATTGTGGAGATTAAGAAGAATATGTAGGACCTAATGAACCATTGCATGAGGACCAAAAAATTTGCCTTGAAGGTCATGCATGCTTTGGCTATGACCCTCTGTAATGTGCAGGAAAAGTTGGTGGGCGACAGGCTGGAAGCAGATGAGGACAACAAAGATTTGTTCCTATTTCTGCAAGAGGAGTGGGCTAGGACCCTGCTGTCTAAATAGCTGGGTGGGAAGAACTAATATCTGGTGTCCATGTGTTGGTTAATCTTGGCTGGGCTTGGCCCTCGGATCCCCTATTTTGTGGTTTGGGATAGTGTTAGTTTTTATATATTTTTGTGTAGCCCTGCGTGGCTTATAACTGATACTTTTTATGCTACTGTTTCTCTTAAGTACTCTGGTTTAATCCTGTGGATTAGTACTGTGATTTATGTTTTTGATAGGGGCGGAGTTAGATTTGGTGATTATGTTGTTAAAATGTTATACTTGCTTTGACTAGTTCCATTAATATGCTTTTAATGTGCTACTAGTCCTTTGTTCCATAGGCTAACACCCTCTTGATGCTTTATCTATCAAAAACAATATTAGATAATTTAATAATTAAACATCATAATAATATAATATCTATTATTACATAATAATATAGTATTGATATGATGATAAAAAATAGTATTAAAATCATGTCTTTTCTCTAATATGCTAATTAATTGAAAACAAAAAAATTATTTAAAATTTTAAAAGAAATCATATTAACTTCTATTCTTTTAACCTAAATTGAAGCTTAATTTTATTTTATATTAATCTCAAATAAAATCATATATTAATATTTTACTATTGTATTTTAACTAAGTTTAGATAAAATTAAAGTCAAAATAAAAAAAATATTATGAATCAAACAAAATTTAAAAACTTGAAAATTGAAGCCCAATATATTTTTCTAGAT
>MU227784.1:337792-369405 GCA_018584345.1 Thuja plicata | reverse complement strand
AGAGAGAGAGAGAGAGAGAGAGAGAGAGAGAGAGAGAGAGAGACTATGAGGTAGTATTAAATATTCAATATAGAGATAAGTGTAAAAGTAAAAATTACAATTAGAGAATAGAAAATTCATGAGGAACTAAATTTATGATTCCTAAATAAGAAAATTTTCCGTCTATGATGAGAATGAATGGAACACTTGGCACTCATTGCATCTAGGTGATGGTCATAGAGGCGAACCATGCTCGAGTTGGAGATGGGTCAATGAGTTTGACTAAAAAACTACACAGCTGAATCGTGATTGCAATATATCACAACTTGACTTGCTGTGGAAAATATATCCTACTTATAAATTAAATATGTTGTATATTTATTAGTTAATTATCATATAGTATCTATAATATTCCTATATAAATATATAATTCGATAATACTAATTTATATCAATTTGCAGATGGGTCAATGAGTTTGATTAAAACCCTACATAGTTGAATCGTGATAGCAATATATCACAACTTGACTTGCTGTGGAAAATATATCCTACTTATAATATATTGTATATTTATTAGTTAATTATCATATAGTATCTATAATATTTAATAATATAAATTAGTATTATCGAATTATATATTTATATAGGAATATTAGACATTTAAAATTTTCCTTTCAGCTTTACCCTTGCATCTATTTCGATGCAAGCGCTAGTTAGCCGATAGGCTTCTCTTGGGGGGAAACCTTTGAGCGGCAAAGTGTCTCACACAGCCAGAAAGCATTGCCCGCAACTTTTATGATAGTATGGCAGGCATCGGGAAATGCTGGCAATAAAATAATAGTTTGTCTATTGTTTGTTAGACAAATGATCTCCGTCAACGGATGCAGTAATAATTTGTCCAAAATCTAGGTGTAGAGCCAAAGTAGTGGGTGTGGAGTCATGGCCGAGCAAATGAAGAGTAATTTGTTGCAGAGCTGCATAACACTCTTCTTCCATCATCTTTGTTTTGAATGTATTTTTTCTTGGCTTAGTAAATTGTTATTGTTGGCTGTATCGAATGAATTATTTTGGGTATGTGCTTATATAGAGATGGGGTGAACATTGTTTGAAGGGAGAAGAATAAATGAAGAAGGAACCCCAAATAACTATGGATGTAGACGACACCAAAAATTCAAATGTAACTTTTGTGCGAGTGCTAAGATATTGCCTCTATATTTCACATTGGGCATGAGTTTTGGAGAGAAGAGAGTGCAGGAATAAGACATCACCTTGCAAGCCATCTTCAATGGTAGAGGTTCCATCTTTTCTTCGCAAACCAACCGATATCGTAGAATGTCTTTTCACTTCTATGTTTGAATAAGCAGGAGACTTTAATATCGTAATTGTTGATATGGAGGACGAAAGTGCTATGGAATCCAAGGATAGAAAAAATTTTGTCGCATCTGCATTTCCAGGGCATCAAGAAGTTGTTCAAGACAGAGATCCAATTTCTTTTTTGTCTAAGGTTGTTGAATAAACATATAATGGAGTTTATTGTGGCCATGGTGGGCTTTTTGGACTCAAGAGAATGGCTGGTAAAAATAGAAGAGATGAGAGGAAGGTTCCCTTTTCACAAAGGGTACTCTCTTTTCTAGAGAATTCAATGCATTATACTTTTATTAATAATTATATTAATAAATAAACTCACTCAAAAAAATTCAGGCTCATTTAAAAATCTGATAGATGGGAAACTCTATTTTAACAATAGTGATCTTTAATAACATTTTATTAGGGTTTGAGAAACTTGGTAACAAGAACCACAATGCCACAATTTAATCCTACTATGACAATTTTAACTATTTATATTAAAACATACTATGTCATTTTTAACCATTTATCTTATATATTGTAATGGCTAAATTTTGTTGTCTTAAAATTGAGATAAATATGTGTATAAGACCTTAATTGATTTATCTAATCAAATGATAGAAAAATAATTTAAAATATTGCATAGACTTTGAAATCTATTAAAAATTTCATAAAATGATGTAATAATACTTAGCATAAAGTAGTAATAAGAATAATATAACAATATAATGATATAACAATATCAGATAATTTAACAATAAAATATCATAATAATATAATATCTATTATTACTTAATAATATAGTATTGATATCATGATAAAAAATAATATTAAAATCATGTCTTTTCTCTAATATGTTAATTAATTGAAAACAAAAAAATATTTAAAATTTTAAAAGAAATCATATTAACTTCTAATTTTTTAACCTAGATTGAAGCTTAATTTTATTTTATTTTAATCTCAAATAAAATTGTATACTAATATTTTACTATTGTATTTTAACTAAGTTTAGATAAAATTAAAGTCAAAATAAAAAAAAATTATGAATCAAACTAAATTTAAAAACTTGAAAATTGAAGCCCAATATATTTTTCTAGATTTTAACAACCTATTTACAATATACATCTAATTGCAAAAAATAACATAAAATAGCCAAATTTTTTAATTTTATTCTTTAACAGGGAAAAAAGAACTTTAGTAACTCAAAACAAAAATTACCCTTACCACCACTTAAGTAAAGTAAAGAGGAGGCACTCCGTTGGACTTGCTGCGTTAGTTGAAGACATTGAAAGACGTACACTTCACAAGTAGGTGAATGTTGTAGGAATTGTGGGTATGGGGGGTTGTGGGAAAACCACTCTCGCTACAGTAATCTTCAACAGAAAAAACTCATTTTTGCTTGGGTCCAGTTTTCTTCTTGATGTGAGTAAGGCCGCACAAGAAAATGGACTCGATGTGCTGAAGAAACAGATGTTGGAGGACCTGCTGGGTCGTGATGACGTTTCAAGCTTTGATGATACAAGTGAAAGAAAGAGAAGCGTGGCACTGGCGCATCAGCTTAAAAATTGTCGGGTGCTAATCGTTTTGGATGGCATAGATGATGTGCGCCAACTAGAGGCTCTGCTACCTCAAAAGAATAAACTCAGGTCGGGCAGCCTGGTTATTGTCACAACGCGGAGCGTAGGCATCCTTAAAAGCTATGGTGTTTCCTCCGTTTATGCAATGAAAGGACTTGATTTGTCAAATGCAAGGGTTAGCCGATAGGATGTTCTTTTAACATCATTGACATATGGAAAATAGACAACAATCGACGCCCTCAAAATTTATATTCCCAAGCTATGTAAATAATAGTGATAGAGTGGGGAAAGATTAGTACAAATCCTTTATCTCCAATCTGAATATAACACCTGTGAGGAAGCCATGTCAGTACTTTGCTCAGGGTTATTGAAAATATGGGCGTAACTGCAAATTTCTCTACGGTTGCTGGAAGCAGGACAATAACAAAGGTTTTTTGTAATCTTCACAGAGTGGGAATGGCAATCCTACTGAATCATGCCACACCGATAAAAAATTTCAAAATGAGTCGCTAAAGATTGAATTGCAGAATCTTGAGAGAGAAATCTTTTGAGGTCAAGACAAAGGAAGCCCAAGACATTTTAGATAAACATGAGCAGTCTATTGCCACCAAAGAGCAGGCCTCATTAACTCGTTTCAAGGAACATAAGGATGCTGCAATAGAGAATAAATTGTTTAAACTTGTAACTGAGAAAACAATTATAGAGGATTGTTCCTTGGTTATGTAGAAAAAAAGGCATTCACCCAAGGTTTGAATTCACTGGAGGAATTCAGAGGAATTTCCCATTGACCTGGAATCAGTCAATAAAACACAAGGCAGTCAATTTTATTGTGAGAATCATCTTACTTCAACATGGAGTGTGTGTGTTGACGAAACTTTTTCCATGGATCCATGTTGCAGAGTGGCTGCCGAGATCCAAGTTGCAGCTGCTATCGATCTTGGAGAAGCAAAGGCACACACGACGTGTATGGAAAATATGAAGTCGTGGCCTGATGAGGACAAGAAGGTGTCAAGTAGCAGAGAAAATGATTGTGATCCCATATATGAGCAAGTGTGTTGGAATTAAGCAAGAAGAACTTGCATTTACGCCAATTGTTGTTTGAGAGATGTAATTTGGTGAATGTAATCCTGCACCTGAAGAACGGACTCTGACTCCAACTCCACCAGCTCTGCACAGAGGTGCTCCTCTGCTTCTTAAATAAATGTGAATTTTTAAATTATATCATGTTGGTGATTTGGGCAGATTAGTCTTCAATGAATTCATTTTGAATCTATTTTTCTTAGTGCTGCAGAAATTTAAAAAAAGGATTCAAATATAAATAAAAGTAAATGATTATCAGAATTACATGTTCACCGTTATCTCATAGGATAAGAAATTGAAATATTTTTAAAGTCTATATATTTCGATAGTAAACTAGGTAATGTA
This sequence comes from Thuja plicata, assembly GCA_018584345.1. Taxonomy (NCBI): domain Eukaryota; kingdom Viridiplantae; phylum Streptophyta; class Pinopsida; order Cupressales; family Cupressaceae; genus Thuja; species Thuja plicata. Next base: position 365,078 of record MU227784.1, on the reverse strand, counting down.
TTCAATGTATTTGAAATGTTTGGAAGTTGTCTTAAATATGTATGGCTGTAAAGAAATACAAATTTTTCATTTTGGCATGTTTTATTGAAAAAATAATGTAAAATTTTAAAAAAACTTGGAGATATGTTTAGGCAGGACTTAAGAAATAGTTTCAGAAATAGTCATTTGATTTATGTAATATTTGGTTTTATTATTTAATAGTGATATCAACAAATCATTTAAATTAGGATCTTTTGTACTTCCTCTTTCTAGATATAAGTTAAAGATATGGTGACATAATTATATATTGAGTAAATTCTCAAATGAGAAGATGTAATATATAKTTTTATATAGTTTTCTATTTCATGATTGTTTATTAATTTGAATGTGTTCTTATATTTTAATATGGAAGTTAGTTTTCTTTATTGAATAACACAAGATTGAAATTGAGTGTACTACACCTTTGTACTAATTAGAATTATTGTGGATTTCAAACTCCTATGGTTTTAGTAATCATAATTGCAAGAGTAATACCAGATTGAAAATAAAATGAATTCTAAATCAATTTTTAATATTGAATCCTTGATAGATGAGCAAACACAATTTTTTTTTTATATTTTAACAAGGCATCTACTATGAGTTTATTTTATATTTGGAAAAGGAAGCATAACCAATATATAGAAGAATATTTATTGGATGTGTCGTGAATGAGGTTTACAAAATTATTCTTAAGATTTAGAATTTAATAAATAGTTTATATTTCTTACCGGTAGTATTATGCATACGTAAGTCATTTCAATGATAAAATTTCATTTTATAAATCTAGATTAGTTTAAGTATTAATGTAAATAAAACCTAATTAAATTATATGAATACATGTTCTAATTAAATATTATTATAAGTGCAGTGACAGTGGCAAGAAAAATTTCTTTTGTTTTAGGTAGATTTCAATTTTCCTTTTCCCAGAATCATTGTCAAATACCACATAATTTTTCAAAACTAACAATATATATTTTTTTAAAAAAATCATACTTTTAAAATGTATATAACATTATTAATTTAAATTAATTAAATTGTTAAATAACTTAACAAAGTTCATAGAATAAATTATTCTCTCTAATATATTAACTTATACATAATTTTCTATCGGCTAAACCTTGCACCTTCTTTAGGTGCAAGCACTAGTATATAGATTAGAGAATAAGAATACCCTCTAGAATTAGTGGAGTTCATATTGAAGAAGGCATTATTGAATTAGTGGAGTTCAAATTGAAGAAGGCAATTATTCCTTGTTGAAGTTTCATTTTTTTTGGTTGATGTTTAATTTTTGTGTTGCTAACGAATGATTAGTGTTGAATGAGTTGTCAAAGGTGTCAAAACTATAGACAAAACCTTGTGAATTTCATTTGGGATTGAAGGTAGAAAGAAAATTTAGCAACATAGAGAAAATATAGAAGTGTACAAAATAAACAACCACCGAGGGTATAAAGAACCAAGACAAAGGAAAAAGAATTATCCGCTCTCAATCAATCCTCTCCAACCACCGAGGCCACCAAAACTGAGGAAAAGCCACACCAACGTCCAAAAAACCTCACAGCCTGTAGAGATTCCACGAGCAAGCCCAACAAAGTAAAGGGTGGAGGACATACCTTAACAGTGAATGAAATCCACAGATAGGCTGAGCCACAAGACGACCTTTCCACAAATACAAAATGCCCACCCCAACATAGACATTCAAGGTAGAAATATATGCAACACCAACATAGGAAGATGCAACTTCAAGCTCAGACATAGCCAACACTGACCCACGAGAGCACCACCACCTCTACAAAACTAATCCACAAGACAATCACAGCCTCTATACATGGACATAGAAGAGCCCCAACTTTTGCACAAACAGAATATTCAGTGACAAGCCATGCTTCTACCATCATCATCTACTTCTTCCTCATCGAAGTCTCAAACCTCTACGCCTACCGTACCTCCCAAAACCCTAAAACCTTTCCTCCTACTCTACTATTGCTCATTACAAACCATTATCATTTACCAATTTTCAAAACCGGAATTTATTTTTTATTTTTTCAATCTTTAAAGTTTAAAGCACTAACCTAATTAATAATGTAATAAATCTACAATAAACTTCATATATTTAATATAGTGTAAATAAATAAATTGCATTATATCTATCGTAAACTTAAGAAGCCTATGATTATCGATATATATTTGTATACTTAATAGATTTATAACAATGCATTCATTTATGAATAACTTCGTTTTAAATATATAATTTTTAGTTTATAAATTAAAAATTCATAATACTATGGTAAGATCTATTATTATATTGTAAAATTAATAGATTTATTTATCATTTTTCATTATACTATTGTTAATATTATTTTTTACAATAGAATCAATTAATTATGAAAATTTTAATAATTTATACAACTATTTTTAAAACTTATAGAATAAAATAAAAAATAATTTCTTTTAATTATTGATTTATTTAAATTCTATTAATATATTGTAAATAATTTAATATAAAATTATGATATTCTTATATATGTAATATAAACTTAATAGATTTTTTAATTGTTTTTAATCTTATAATTATTTTTTAAATTTTATAATAAATCAAATATGAACAAGAATCTCCTATGATTTACAGTTCTAATTGATCTTTCTAATTGATCTTTGTAAGTTTTATTGTTTCATTTTCCTTTACTTTTAAAAAGATTAAATTTGGTTATGGTTCTAGAAAAAAGCAGCACATTAGAATTGTGGTTAGGGTTAAATAAGGTCCATTTTAAGTAAGGACTCAATTAAACTAAATATAATCATATAATATTAATAATATAATAATAAATATAAAAAATAATTAAATAATAGTAATGTAAATTAATTATCTATAATATAATATAAAATAATATTATTTTTATTCTATTGTATTATTAAACTATTGTAATTACATACTAATATACAAATATATAATATATTATAGTTTTTATAAATTTAAAATCATCTTCAAGAATTGATATTTTCAAGTTTGACTAATAACAACCATTGTGAATGATCATATTCTTGAATATACCACAAAGATATCACATTTGACTAATAACAACCATTGTAGATGGTCATACTCTTGAATATACCACAAAGTAAATCTATAATCATACATAGAAAAAATATTTTGTATTACCAAAACATTTTACATAACTTGACTATTTGAAATATAAGTTCCAACTTTTATCTGTTTTACAATACATTACCCAAACTATATCTTGTTATTAGCATAAGCATTGCACCTCATTAAAATACAAGTGCTCGTATATAATACAAGTGCTAGTATATAGTTTTATACCTATAGAGAACAAAATATATCATATATATGAATGACTAAATAGTACTCGTGATCGACCAAGTTAAATCCATATGATCAACGAAGTAGAATTTATCAAAAAGCTCTTTTAAAATTTCATTTTCTTAAACGGACAATATTTACAAAAGCCCTGTGTGGCTAGGGAAAGACAGTCCCAAACTTGTAAGTTACATTAACGATTTCAGAAAACCATAAGTCAGTTCAGCATTGGCATTGTGTGTGAGCTCCGACAGTTGAAGCCCTCTACATCTCTGACAGAGATCATTCCCATTGCAGCACATGAACGAAAAATCACTATAATTACCCACACCAAACCATTCTTTGTGAACTAGTTCAATCTCGCCTGTCATTAATTGTCTTCTTGTTTTCCATCTCTGTAACTTCCCTGATGTAGTCTTTGGAATACATCGAGCCTTAACCAGCCGAACAAAGCCAACAGACAGTCCATGCTCTTTCTCGATACACAAATAAATGTTTTCAGAAGTTCTCTTCATCTTGGGGTGTGAGACATTTATGCTGAAAATTCTGAAGTTCAGCAAGCACTACTATTGCGTTTCTGTTAGATTTAGTTGTCTGCTTCAAAGGTAGCTGCGCAACCTGCTCTCAAACTTTGAGTGCAGCTCATCAAAGCAGTTGTTTCAAGAGAGCGGGGATGCACTAGTCGATCTCTTGTTCTTATAATATCCTTGAGACGACCAGTGATATACAAGTACTGATCATTGCCTTTTGTAATAAGTTCCATGTCTCTTGTTCTTAAGTAAAATCTTCCTTTGTCCCAATCTCCTTTTCTCTTTGGCCTCGCAACGAATACCTGTTCCAAAAATTAACAATGCACTGAGAAGATCTGATGAATATAGATAGAGCAAATGATTATTTTTCATTATATTATTATATATTGCCCACTGTAAAAGTGACACTAGCGAAGAAAAACAACATATAAAAGTCACAAAACCTTTGGAGAGGCTCACAGAAATGCACAATAAAAGTACGTCAATACATCGTTTGTTAGCCAAGGGTTGTCAAGGTAGCCATCTGCATTGCTTGGAGAGGAGATCCAAATCTCACCCTCTTCTCCAGCTTCTACTTCATCACAAGTCTTTGGATTAACAACTATCATCTCAATGCCTAGTTCCAATTGTGAGCAAATCATTGCACAAGGCAAAAGGCCTGTGTAAGTAGGAACTTGGGTTATATTGGGTTCCCATGCAGTGGACACAAATGTATAGTTTTCTGCAAGTCCAGAAGATGGAGCTATGGCAGAAGCACTTAGACCATATATTGAAAATTTCTTCACAAAGCTTTCAACAACAGTACCATAAATAGGTTCATTAATCACTATAAGATTTCTTAGGCTCTCCAGATTCAGTTTGATATGTGGATCTCCCTTCGCTCCACTGCTAATAAAGTTTTGCACAAGAGTAAGAGAAAATGATGGCACTGGTGTGCAGGTAGCCTTATATTTGCTCAACATTTCTAGCCACACGGTTGGCCTTTTGATGAACATGAATGGAGAAGTTAAAATGCAGGTTGCAGCACTAACAATGGTTAGGAGAAGGAACATGAGACCACAATCGTGATACTGAGGAAGCCATGAAACTATGACACTCCATGGCTGAAGATCATATGCTTTTCTTGCTGCTCTTACATTGTGTGCTGCAGATCCTGGTGTTATCAAGACTGGCTTAGGCCTTCCTGTTGCACCAGAAGTATACGGTATCAAAAACAGGTCCTCTGCTCTACACCCTCCCTACTTTCTCTCATCTCCTCCATTAATTAATGACATCTCTGGTCCATTGGCTTTCAATAAGGTTTCTAGCGATATCCACTGCATTTTCTTCAACAAAATACCCATTTCATTACGCATCATTGTGCTTAATGACACTTGAAAAATATGTCATATGAGCGATGGCAGCCTTCGGTTGAATCTGTTGCAGTATCCTTACAAGTTTACTGCAATCCTCCTGAAACAAAGAATAACTTTACATTAATGCAAATAGAATATCTGTATTCAATAAGTTTCATTGTCTCTTTTTCCTCAATCCTTTGGAATGAACTATCGAAATCCCTTTTAATTATTTGAAAACAATTTAAAAATAAATAACTATATAGATCAAATTATCTACACAAACACCTATGTATATATCTCTATGTGTAACGAATGCATTCATTTCTTTGACCTTTTGACCAAACTCCCCACCACTTATAAAATATCTTAGAAACTATATGTAAAACAGAAGGTCAGACAAAGGTTAGAATAAAATAATCTAGTAGCATCTAGAGAAACAACGGCCACAACAGGACATCAATGAAAGGAGAACCTATATTTTAACTTGATAACATATTTAACATTAATGCTATCTAGAAGGCAACATCAATTACCATATCAGGAAATACAACATAAAATATACTTACACTGTATACAACTTCAATCTATAAACTCTATAATCCATTCTTAACAGTTCCACATTATTTATATTCCACCTAGACAGTTCCACATTATTTTCCAACTACATAGAAAAATGCAGTATATGTGAAACTAACCATAAGAACTAGAAAAGTAAAAGATACATTAACAATTCAATAGCTTAAAATCTATCGACAGGACTTGTTAGTGTATGGTAAAAACTGTTAAAGAAAAAGATTGTTTCTTCACTTGAGAAGAGAAGGATGGGTGAGGGGGAAGCATGGGAACAATCACTAGCCCAGCTCTTTGGGAACTAAATATGATTCCCACAGATTCAATCCCAGGTGAGCAGAGAACCAAAAATGTATCACCTTTTCGCAGTGAACTTCTAAGATTTGAGGCAATGGTGGATGCAGAAGCATGGAGCTCTGAGTATGTCAAACTGCTCTGCTCATTGCCCGTTTCATCCACCCACTTGAAAGCAGGTTTATTAGCCAAATGCTGATGTTTAGCCCACATTGGAAGGTAGAGATCAACCACTGGTTGGTCTGGAAATAGAGTATCATAATTCTCACACATCTTGAAAAATCTATAGAATATATGGTTCTCCTTTGCAAATAACAAAAATCCTATTGCCAAACACAAGAAATGAGAATGTCACATAGAACCCATTCTTTGAGAAATGTTCTGGACAATTTAGCTGCAGCTTCAAAGGAGGAGGAACTCAATCAAGCTAAGGATTGCACTTTATATAGAACTCAACCAAATAAAAACCTCCACTAGTTTGGAAACATCACAAATGTACTTTAGCCACTTGATTGATCTCAGGTAACACAAAAATCAAAAACTTATAACTTCAGAAATACTTGAAGTTTCAAACAATGGGCATATGATCTAAGCTCAAAACCAAACTATTATAAAGTACATTCTAAACCACCACGTTATATTTATATATCCATACTACAGTCAACCAACGTAGCATGGAATAAATAATCTATGTTGAACAGATGATCAATGATATCCGCCTCATTATTCTTATGCTACTAGGTGATAAACGTTTGCTACAAATGTCTTCTAGACTTCTGGAAAATATATATGATAAACGTTTGTCACCAATGTCTCCTAAACTTATAAAACTATATATAGAGAGAGAGAGACGGTCGCCGGCAGGTCGAAGATGCAGGCGTTTGACGATGAATATGAGATAAATAAGCCAACGCAAAAGAATACAAAATAATATTTTGGCAAATGTTAGTGAGCGAACGCAGAGTAATATATTGACAAAAATAAGTGAGCGATCGCAGAATAATATATTGGCAAAGATAACCCAAACAAAAGAGGTTAATATTCTGAGATAGCGTAAAATGGAAAAAAATTTAAGGTGGATGATTTCTAGGAAATCTAATGTCTAAGAGTTTCAATTGTTTTCAATCTGACCTTCAAAAACGCCATATATTTCATCATGCGGTGATTACGAGCAAGGTTGCAATGTTGGTATTGCCGCTTTAATTAGTTTTTTTTTTTTGAGAATAGTTTGTTCTCTTTGGCTGAGAGTCAAGGATTCAGGGGCATCCATTCCGCCAAATTCGTCCGGGGCACGATCCCGGCCTCATCCCTTATCAGATGTCTTCACGAGATTTGAACCCTGGTGGGCTCAATGAGAACCATTGAAGACATAATAAATTCATATTACAAAGGCTAGAAGACATGTCTTCTTCGCTCAAGATTGACTATACTCACTTTCATTGGGTAGTGGGACCTCGTAAGCTATATAAACTATATTATACTTTTGGGCCTTCCATAAAAAAAAATTACATCTTGTACTATGTATTGTTTTTAAGGAACTATAATTTATATTATATGTTTGAAATTATATTTATACAATTTTATATTTATATTCTCATTTTTTAATCTTTAAGTCATATTTAAATATGGAACTGCTCCTCTACATAATATCTAATCTTTGATTCTATAATTCAATTTTCTTTTGGTGCATGTGTTGATCTATTTTTTTTTATCTAATACTTATGTATATTCTCTTGTCTTTTACTAATTTATATTTAAATATAGTTTTTGATTAAGTCGGCAAGGAGTGGGTCCTGGTCCCATAACAATAGAATAAACACTAAGAAACAACACTAGAAACCCTACTGAGGGCCATTACAATCGAGAGAAAGAAAAAGACCTCCACTCACAAAATTAATCAAAAACCACCACAGTTATCATTAGAGAGGTCCTATCACATACTACTAACTTTACCACCATCATAGTTTATCATCACCATACAAATTTAAGAGTTTATAACCCTACCACTACTGCAAAAACTAAAAGAATCCATCCTCGCAGAACTAATTTTAAATAACTTTTTTGACAAAGATAATTTCAAAATCTTGTGTTTCTAAAATTAAATTAAGTTGTTTGGTGTAATATACTTCTCATTTCCTTTGAGCTTGTTTTAGATGTATGTGTAAGATAATGGATAATATGCATATTACTAGAATAATGACGAACTTGAGCTGGTGTAGAGAATCTTAATGAAGGCATGGTTGATCATATCCTCAAGTGTGTAGTTGTAAGAAATTAGGGTACTTTGATCAAGGTATAAACAAAATTTCTTTCAACACTAAAAGAATATCATAAATGAATAAATGCTTTACATTTGCCTACCCCATTAAAAAGACAAGATATAGTATATTAACATATATTATTAAAAGACAACTAAAATTGGGTTAATAAAAAAGAGACAAAAATTCCTATCCCTACTAACTTTAAATATAGTTGATAATTAATTTGAAATAACATTTTTGAAAAAGATAAATTTGAAATCTTGTATTTCTAAAATTAAATTAAGTTGTTTGGTGTAATAATCTTCCCATTTTCTTTAAGCTTGTTTTAGATGTATGTGTAAGATTATGAATAATATGCATATTAATAGAATATTGAGGAACTTGTGTTTGGAGTAAATAATCTTAATGAAGGCATGGTTGATCATATCCTCAAATATGTAGCTATAATAAATTGGGATATAATGATCACGATATAAATAAAATATCTTTTGACATTGAATGAATATCATAAGTCAATAAATGCTTTACATTTACCTACCCCATTAAATAAGACAAGATAGAATATATTAACGTATATTATTAAAATAAAAGTAAAATTGGATTAATAATAAAGAGACCAAAATTCAATAGATTAATAATGATAAAATACATGTGTAAATCATTGCACCCAAAGAAGAGAAGAAATATAAAAATGGTGCACACATGGTAAAGGAAAATATCTATTCACAAATTATAGAAAAATAATAAAAGTGTTTAGAGAGGCATGGGACAGACTAAAAGAGGGAAGAAGTAAGCCTCTAATAGGGAAGTGAGAAACCTATTGAAAATTTGATGTAGGGGCATCACCTCTAATTAAGTTTTGATTTGTACACCTTGTTTTTATTCTATCTTCATTTAAGTTAAGCAAGTTATGCTTTGGTTTATTTTTGGTTTATTCTCATTAGTTGCATGGAGTGATAGCTAATAGTTAGGAGTTGGTTATTTTCTCAAGCATAACAGTTGAACTAGATCGAACGGGAAGAGGGAAGGGGGGTTGAAAGAAGGGAAGATGTAGTAAATGTAGGCCACACTTTGGAGAATGAAATCCCTAGTCGACTCTTGACAATGCAATGTATGTGCATCCCTAACAACCAAATTAGTTAATGTGCATGGGTGAGTCTTAATTTCAAATTTGTGGGGGAAGGGGGGGGGGGGGGGGGGGGGGGGGGGGGGGGGTGTGGAGGTGAATTTGGTGGAGATCGAATGACAAAAAGAAAGAATCCTTTCTAGATTTTATTATGAGTATTTTCAGCAACAAAAAGAAGGGTTTTATGCTTTGTGTGAATTGGAGAATATTGTAGCTACAAATATGGTTTTTTCATGTTGAGCACAATGAGTAGTGATTTCTCCATGGATTTTGTGAGAGCTCTAAGAAGCTCATGGTAGTTTGTAGACAGCCCAGAGTGTTGAAAGTTACATTTTTAACCAGTAGTTTTCAGATTAGATTACATTTTTAGATTCATAGAGCTTATTTATCATAAATTTATTTTTTAGATTTTAAATAGAAAGCAAGAATGAATCTTGCATATCTACAACTATTTTTTCTTTTCTACATTTAATTTAGTATTTGGCAGTGCATTCCCAGTGATTGGGAAAAATAGAGTTGCAATATCTGTGCGTGTGCTCTGCCCTATTTAGGGTATTTGTTTTGTTGTAGTTTTTTAGGATTTTAGAGAGAGTCTAAAATTTTTACATTGTATCAGAGCTATATATTTAATTATTTCATATTTGTAAGTCTCTAGAATCCTTAATTGGTTCCTTTTAGTATTTCTTTCATAGGAAGGATCCTCAACATGGAACCATTAAGTAGATGGTCTGCATAGAGAATAGAAGAGGCGTAGATTTCCACAATGGCATTAAAGAATTAGAAATGAGTTGATGTTGGAGTCGAGCAAGAGTAAAGAAACTGCTTGAGAATGTGATCCCATGAATTTCACTTCATTGTTAATGTTGTCTTCTTATTTGAAATGACACCAAGGATTAGGGAGTTTGTAAGTAATTGGAATACTTGATCAAGTTACTCTTTGTAAAACTTGCCTTATTTTATAGATGTTTTGATATTCAATGCTAATGTATAAAGAATTTGATGTAAGGAATATATTAATAGTTTTAGGAATCATCTTTGTCAATGCACATAATGTGATTGTTAATTATTTAAAATAAGTTACTATTTCTTATTAACTCGATCAGCTCGTATGCCCTTTAAATTAGTTGTAGTCTATATTTTTGGGTTACTATCACCATAAGGATAAAACAAGTATATTTCTACCATATTATTTTTCCATCAAGTGGAATTAGAGCATTTGTTCTTGAATGTGTAGGAAAATTTACTAGAGGGAGGTAGTTTGCACCAGGACCAGCAGGTGGAGAGAGAGGTTGAAGTCTAAAGATCATTAAAGAAGCTTCCTTAGAGAGTAATACAGAGGATAGAGGAAGTGTTTGAGAGATTTAAAGAATAGTTAGAAGTGATCTTAGAGAAGACATACAAAATGAGGTGTGATTAGTTATAGGAAGTGCACTGAGAAAGTTTGTAACCAAGGAAGGAACTAATGTAGAGTAGTATTAAAGAGAATAAGAACAACTAGAAGGAGTGGGTGAAGATTTATTCTTGAGGGCTCTTTCATTGATTGCAAAGAGAAATAAAATAGATGTACCAAAATTTTCTAAAACATTGTACTTGGATGAGTTGATTGATTGGATGGATAGGAGGGTTGGAAGAACATTTAGAGATGGAGGAAATTAGAGATACACAAATATTCAAGATACTCCAAATGAAGCTAAAAGGACCTAATGCACAGCAGTGAAAATAACTACAAAGGGATAACATAGTGAGTGGAGACCCAAGAATAACAAGGTGGAATGAAATGGTCTTCAAATAGAAAAGTAAAATTTATTTTGAGTTATTATGAAATAAAATTATTCAATAAGTTGAAAAATCTAAAATTGAAGGATAGAGTGTAAAGAAATACACAAAGGAATTCTACAAGTTGGTCATTTATTAAGGAAAGAAGTAAACTGATAAGGCAAAGGTGGTAATGTATATAAATGGCTTATGGTTCAACATCTAGGATGAGATGAGAATGATTCAGGTTACTACAATGGAGGAATCATATCGATGTGCTTTGAAGGAAAGGGAGAAATTAGTCAGAAGGAAATTAAACAACTCCAAAGGTTGGGGAAGATTTTCAATTGAGAAGGGACAAGTAGGAAGAAACAAGGGGAAGTAGATTGAAGATTAAGAAATCAAGCCCGCGTGGAGTAAACAAATAGGTCAAGCCACAAAAGTAAAAGAGATATTAGGGAGAGGACATGGAAGAAATAGAAGAGGTTTCCCTGGTAAATATTTCAAGTGCAATCAGTATGTTGGTCATAAAAGTTGGGACTTACCTAAATTCCTAAAGAATAATTTACAAGGCATGTAAGGATAAATCACTTTGTGCAAGAGGAGAAAGAAATTGTGGGGTCACCTTCTTGTCACATTGACGAACCTGAATCAGGAGAATCCTTGGTTCTAAAAAGAGTGTTGTTGAAGATAACGAAGGAGCAAGAGTCATCTTAAAGGAGGGATTTATTCCAAACCAAGTACAAGGCTAGTGGTAAGTGTTGCAAACTTATTATAGAAATTGGTAGCATTGATAACCTAGTGGAAGTGGAAATGGTTCATAAGATAGGATTGAAGAGTAACAAACATCCCACTCCTTATAAAATTTCTTGGTTACCGAAGGGGAATCAATTATTGGTTGATGAACAAGCCCTTGTTGAATTTTAGATTGGTAGTTATGAACATAGCATGTTGTGTGATGTAATACCCATGGATGAATATCCTGTGTTTCTTGGAAGACCATGGTAATTTGATAGGAAGGCAATGCATGATAGAAGAGATAACACCTACACTATTAATAAGAATGGTGTCAAACATACTATGTTGCCTTTATAAGGGACAAAACAAGATAGTCATAGTGACAATGGTAAAGAAATATTAGTAAATAGTACATAAATTGTGGATGATAGGGAGAAGGAGAAAGGTATACTAGCAAAAAAAAGGTTATTATTTGTCCCTTAATTGAATGTCAGAAGGATGTGCATGATACTAATTTTTGGGTGGAGTTGTCAATAAATGATAGCCATTTTTTTTAAATGAGTAAGAGACACATATTGGGATAGTAGTAAAGATCAATCACATAAAGGAAATAAAAGGTTAAAAAAGTTTCCTCCAACAATCCATTGGGATCCATGCTCACAAACACCCCACCTAGAAATTTTGATGTAGGAGCATCACCTCTAATTAAGTTTTGATTTGTTCACCCATTTTTACTTCTATCTTCATTTAAGTTAAGAAAGTTATATTTTGGTTTATTGTTGTTAGTTACCTATGGTGATAGTTAATAGTTAGGATTTTATTTTGTAAGAATGGTTGTTGATTAAAATTCAGAGGGAAGACATATGGGGGGTTGGAAGAAGGGAAGATGCAAGGGATAGATGCAAAAAATTACAGTTTAGTTCAATAATAAATAATTTTTTTTTTTTTGTATTTTATCCCAAGAAGGATGATTAACATTGGAATATTAAGTAGATGGTGTGTGCTTGAATTCAGAAAGGGATCAATAACTAGGTTCTTGAATCAAATCAAGGATTGGACATTCTATCTAAGTATGTATCTTTCTCATTATGAAGGCTCATTTAATCATCAATCTAGGGACGTATTACTTGAAATGGGTCTACAAGATATATGCACTAAGTGCCTACTCAATGCCATGCTATTTCTGAAGTTACAAGAATAAAGAGTTGAAAGAAAACCTAATCTATGGCTAAATGAAGAAAATACTCAAAAAGTAATTGAACTAATACACTAATGTTGAGTAAAAATGCTAATACTTAATTCACAATGTTTTTATTATTATTCCTTCTTTGGTTGCAGGAATAGAAAAATGGTAGAAGTAAAACTACACATTGCAAGAAATGAAACTAATGCTACCAAGGATTACTCACCAAGTGGGCCTCCTTGGGTGAGTATCCATAATTCAATTATAAGAAATAGATATTAAAAACTTCATTATTGTATTCATGTAAAAGTAAGTATGATTGTATTCATAAAGCTCAAAAAAAAATAGAGTACACTATTTCACAAGCAACTGTATCAGAATTAACTATTGTCATCTCTCTCATGCAGGAGAGTGGTGGTTATTTATAAAATAGGAAACTTAACTACTAACTGATCACACCAAGAGAATATATAGATACATTATTGCAATGATGAAGTGGGAGAAAAAAATCCATAAAGGTAGGAACAAGAACTTATTCAATAAACATGAAGATCAGATCCAACTTCCACTACTTGCTATATTTTCTCAACATTAATAATATTTTATTGACTCAATCTTCTCTTGGATATCGCCAATTTTATTGTTGAACTAGTTTCAACATTTTTACTTTAGCGGTAGGATCGTATCTTCATGGGTAGCCATATGGACACTTGCTTGGTCATGCTTGCTTCAGTTAACTGATTTGCATCATTAAATTTTAATAGGAACAAATTGACACATATCCAACATAACATGCAACACATATTCTTTCAGCATATGATTAATTATTCATTGAAACATAGCTACACATTATCATATATAGGTATATAGCATTTAAAAAGGAATTAATGTTCTGCCATATTTTTCCAAAGTTATAAAAGAATGAACCATGAGAGTAAAGTTTATGTGGTTGCATGCCACTGGTCCAACCAAATAGTAACCAAGTCTTTAAGGGTATGAAACAAAGTGCAGTCAACATGAAATAAAGTGTATGAAAGATTTATCCTAGACTTAGAAAAATGTTATCAAAATATTGAAAAATCCTCACCCTATAATTTTCCCCCTACTAAGTCCAGTGGCAGTCCTATGGAACTGATAATTTCCTAATTTTCACAATCATCCTAAAATATCCAACGTCTATCTCTCTGCCACTACTACTCCCTATGCTCCAGTAAAATCATGTATTGTGTTCCATCTTTCTCCACCTACCGCTTTCTAATTTCTCATTTAATTCATTTTCAACACAAATGAAGAGAGGCCAAATAAAAAAGGGGGGTTGAAAAGTTAAACGAAACCAGTGCTCAAGTCATGCCTATCTTCCTAGCTAAAGGTATCTAGGTACACGTTGGATTTCAGCCCTAAAATTGATTAAGTTGTGAGGTTCAACTTTCCTTAGTGACATAGGGAGTCTCTCCCATCGTTGCATTATTCCTTCAACAACCCTTTGTGATTTATAATAAGGCACTCTCTCAAACTCCTTACAAACCTATTCCCTTATGTCAAATATTTTGACCCCAAGCTCTAGATGGTGGAAACTGTAGGTAATGTGTAACCAATAAAAGTACATGATTGCATGATTACTTCTTTCTGGATGCAAAGGAAAATTTATTGTCTTTTCCTTCTCATTATATTCCCTCAATTGGTGACCAAAGTTAATCTCACTTTTGGCCCAAGACATTAATGCTTTCAAGTGTATATAACCAATAAATAATAAATGATTCCATTTAAAATATGATGAAATGGAATAATTATGGAGATAAAATTCATATAGAAAAATTTGCATCCATTTAGGGGATTTCTTGAAAAGGTCATGGAATTATTTGGGAGTAGCAATACTATGGTCAAGGTCCCTAAGAATTTTTATTAATTTAAACAAAAAGTATTTTTCCTCTAAGCATTATTCATAAACCCTAGGGGTAGTCTACACTCCATCAATTGAGGAATCAATTCGGTGACTGCATCCAGTTTATGCTTTAGGTTGTATACCTCTTTTTTTTCTTGTCAAACTCTTTTTACCTTCAGACCTTTTCCAATTCCCACATACTACACTCATACTATGCATGCTTATAAAAATCCAAAGAAAATGAAATGACAAATTACATATTGGGGGGGGGGGGGGGGGGGGGTANAATGACAAATTACATATTGGGGGGGGGGGGAGGGTGGGGTACATTACCATCATCTAGTCTCTGATTAGATCAATTACTATCATAATCTGCATTTTTGACCCCAACATTGACCTATTCCATTGTATTAATAGGAGACAGACTCCAAATCACTAATTGCCATGAACTATTTTGTTGGTTTTCAGGGGTTGCCAGTTTAACAGCTATAGTGGCCATGTCATTTAAGCCTTTAAAGTCCCCTCTATCTGTGGATGGATTTGTTTCTTCTATTCTTTTTTTACAAATATCCTCAAAAGATGTTTCATCAGAAACATCGTCCCCCAGATCATTGTAATCCTTTAAGGGACTAGTGATATCCTCTTTTTGTGAAGATTAGGGTTCATATTTAGTTTTCTTATCTTCAGAGATATTGATTGTAGAAATTTCCTTCTAGGGGGAACTAGGGTTATCATTAGATTGCACTATTTTCTTCTTTAATTTGCATACTTATCCTTATTGGAGCTTTTACAGTGGCTTCAACACTTTTCCTTAAAGAATTCTTCCTAGGAGTTATGGCTTTAGGAGATCGAGAAGCATGGGAAGCAGTAGTTGTGCACTTTCTCTATTTTAAACTAATGGAAATAGATTTTGGAGTCTTTTCTAATTCTTTTTCTTGTGCTTCCTCACTTATATTTCTTTTACCTCTTTCTTCTATGTTGAATTCCTTAGTTTTTACAAGGGTTTGTGACTCAATAGGAACTTCATGACTAGTTGGTTTATCACTAGGGGTTTGTGTGCGAGAATCCCTAGTTGTAGGTCTTTTGGCTGCAGGAGAAGATTCTAAAGTAGAAGGCTTAAAATTTTCATAAGAATATCCCTTAGGAGTCTCTATCTTCTCTTTAATATCCCTTCCAGTAGGTCATACATATCACAATTTCACTTCCCTCGTGAAGACACATTATTCCCATCCCATGGGTAATACATATCTCAAAGACCTTTCAACTACTAGTGTAATTAATTCATGATGTTGTACAACATTTTTTTTCCCTTTCTGATCTCCTCAGAACTCAAAGATAACAACAAATATAGGAAATTGGGAAAATTCATTTGAAAACCATGTTACAAATGTATCAACAATTTAAAATGTAGTGCATGTAAACATGAAAAATGGCCTTCAAAGGTGAAATACCTAGTAATATAGGTGGCTAGCTTAGGGTATGGTGGAGGCAAATTCAACTATCTGGATCATTTCTTGTCTTTCTCTAGCTACTGGTCACCTCTTATTGTGAATTATTCTTTTGCTGATCTACCATCGTGACCATGCGGGTAGGGCTCACCTACAGCTAATAGGCTAGAGACTACCACTATCCTTTCTTTTGAAGCACCAACTCCTATCCCTCTCACTGAGCTTCTCCACCATTGAAAGTATTTAAAAGTTTGAACCGAGTGGTCTACTATCTCATGGCTGATTAGAAAGCCACCCATTGTGATAATTTTCCTCTGTCAGCTCCTACCAAAATACACAAACATTGCTGTCATGAATATCATTCACTCCAAACTTATGAAATCAACTGTCATGAATACCCTTCACCCAAAAAATTCTAAAACCAATTTTACAGCTTTCAAGAAATAAATTCTAGGCACATTAACTTATATCAAGAAGCATTAGGAATTACACACTTGGTTATAAGTATGACAAATCATATGGTTGGTAATAGAAATTTTGAAGTTTTTGAATTCTCACACAGTATCAATCAAATCACGATTGTAGTAAGGCTATGAGCTAATGATGGAAAATAAAACTTTTAGGTAGTAAGACAATTATATTAACTTGAACTCTTTAGGAAACACGCAAAGGTGATGAATTACATTCAATAACCCTGCCCCCTACTAAAAGGTTGTCATGTGTCCACACATGTCGAATCTTGTTTGGTGAACATTTAATAAATATAATATACAAATATATAATATCTACATTATGCAGCAATAAATAAATCAAGTGTGAAATAAATACATGTTCATACCTCAAGGATCAGCACCAACTATATATATCAAGTCATAAATACATTCCTGACATATGTTTAGAGAAGGACTGAGTAAGAGGGCAAAGTGGAGTTTTGAGTGGGATGAAATACATGTGGCATGAGATGGAATAGAGGAATGTATTATGCGGAAAAATTTTCCTTGAAGAAGAGGAAATGTTTATTATGAAGTGCATGTGATGTCAGCATTAAAGGCAAGAGATTAGCCGAAGGGTTTCGCCTTCGGCTATAGGAAGTGATGGCTACTACAGAGAGATTAATTACTATAGGAACTCATCCTTAGTAACTAGTTTATGGTATCTATGGAGTATATGTCCATTTACCCATAACCTGAAGCAGACTAGATTAATTTTTATCAGCTTCCCAACACTATTACCAAATATATTCTCAATTTTATAGGCCCTAACTAGAAAGTATTCAACTTACCTTGATTTTCATGGAAGTGAGAGTCATATAACAAGGAAAAATTGCCAGGAACAAAATTCTTGTAGTTAATGTGAGATTTGTACCACTTCTTCCTTTGGAGTTGAACTACCTCAACATTCTACAAGGAAGCTTTCCTCATCTCATCGAGTGCATTAAGTTGTAAATTTTTTTCTTGTTGTTTAGCAGGAAGATCAATGTAAAGCTCCAGCATCGTGCGAAGCATTTTATGCTCAAATTCTATAGGAATCATGGCTGCCTATCCATATAACAACTCAAAGGTTGTGAATCTTGTTTTATTTTTCTAAGTAGTTCTGTAAGCCCTAGTATTCCCTAGGGAGTCTTCTAATCTATTCTTTCTTGTGCAGATGAACTATTTTAGTGAGAATAGACTAAATCTTTTTATTAGTTATCTTAGCCTACCCATTTTCCTTAGGGTGATATGGACTAGACTTACGGTGTGTGATATTATACTCATTCATCCAAGCAATAATCAATGTTGATGTAAACTTTGTTACTTGGTCTGCTACTAATTCTTGTGGAACTCCATACTTGGTGAAGATTTCTTCATATAATATTTTAGCAACCATGTTGTGTCAAGCATGCTTCATGTCTCGTACCTCCACCTATTTTGTAAGAATTCTCATTTGATGGGAGGATACATTTGTCGCACAAAATTCATCCCCCATTGATCAAAAGATGTGACTACCACCTTTGGCACAAAAACATTTCATCTGATTTTGTAGGTCTTCCCATTCTTTGACACCTATCACATTTTCTGGTATACCTTGCTTCATCCTTGTGTAATGTAGGCTAGTAGTACCCTATTGTCAATACTTTTATGGTTATCATCTTTGCCGCAAAATGAACTCCACATGGTTCATCATGGCATGCAAGAAATATATCCTATGTTTCATCCTCCCACACACATTTTCTAATAATCTGATTAGGACCAGTGTAAAATAGACAATTTGCAATCCAAGAAAAGTTGAAAGTTTTATCAACTAGAAACATTTTTTCCTTTGATTAAAAGTAGGGAGGTATCTTGTTAGATGCTAAATAGTTTACAATGTCTACATACCTTGGAATTTTAGATGAGATAGAGAATATATAATCATCAAGAAAGTCATCATCAATGATTTTCGAATCATCAACATTTTGTAGTCTACGCAAGAAATCAACAAGCACATTAGCCTTGACTAGTTTATCTATGATGGTGAGGTCAAAGTTGTGCATCAACAAAATCTTCCATGTTAACCTTCTAGTTATTTCATGCATTTTTTTTCAAATACCTAATGGATTCATGATTAGTATGGACAAATATATGATACCCTCTGATATAATGGAAGAATTTGTTAAGGGCATAGATTATAACTAGTATCTTTTTTTCTGTGAAAGTATAGTTTAATTCAGGTCCCTACAGATTCTTACTGATAAAATATATAACATTTTCTATAGGACCATCTATCTTTCCTTGGACAGCTCCAACAACATATTCATAAGCATCAGTGTGTATATGGAATAGTAATGACCAATTTTTACCTCTTAAAATAGGTGCCTGAGTGAGAACAAATTTGAGCTGCGGGAAGAATTCATCACATGATGCAACACATTGGAAGTCAGATTATTTTACAATAAGAGAATACATTGGTAAAACCATCTTGTTGAAGTCCTTTATGAACCTTCTATATTAACTAACATGGTCTAAGAAATTTCTAACATCCTTCTTCCTTGTTGGTGTGGGTAGGTTAAGGATAACTTTGATTTTGGTAGGGTCAAATTGTATGCCAACTTTATATATAATGCCCTAGGACTACTCCCTCCTACATCATCATAAAACACTTCTCATTGTTCAAATATAGGTTATTCTCCTCATATATTTGAAGAATTTTTCAAATATTGGCCAATGTTTCTTTATAAGTAACACCATATATTTTGAAATCATCTATTTAGATTTCTATGCAGATGAGAAATATCTCCAAATATACTAATAAATGTTGTTTGAAATGTTGTTGGTGCATTACAAAGCCCAAATAGAAATACATAGTATCCATAGGCTCCCCAAGGATAGGTAAATGTAGTTTTCTTTTGATCTTGAGGGAGAATCTGGATCTAGTTATACCTACTACACCTGTCTAGGAATGAAAAATACATCTTGCCTGCTAGAGAGTCCAAAATTTAATCAATAAAGGGAAAAGGAAAGTGATCTTTCTTGGTGGTATTATTGGGTTCACTATAATTGACAAATACCCTTCATTTAACCCCTTTCTTAGGCACTATCACTAAGGGAGAAACTCACCCGCTATCTGATATGGGGTATATGAAAGTAGTACAATGAGTAATGTTTGCAATAAAGATTTCACAATTTCCTGTAAAGAAGGATTGAGTTTTCTTTTAAATTTTCTCACATGCATTTTAGCCTCCTTGAAATATATCCTATGGGTACACAACTTAGGATCTAATCCTTTCATATCCCCATAATCCCATGCAAAGGATTGTTAATGATAATGGAGGAACTTGTCTAAAGAGAGTGGTTGCTGATTTAGTTTATTGTTTATGTTCAAGTAGCATCCTCGGGAAACCTCAATCTTCTTGGTTATCTCAACGGTGGAAGCTTCATTGAATGAGGGCATTTTTATTTCATGAGAAAGTAGGCTATGGTAAAAAAAAATTGCTACAGGGAGCATTATTGAGATGAGGAACATCCAAAGGAATGTTCCCTCTTTCCATAACCATTCTGGATGATGTTAGTGAGAAATGCATCCTCTTCGTGAAGCTATAGGAAAGGGTCTATGCTTAGCATCATTAACTAAACCACGAGATTAACTTCCTCAAATTATTCCCCTATATTTTTCAAAACATGTTTGGTAAGTTCATGTTGGGGTTGAGCAAGTAGATACATGGCTAGATTCTTTGTAGTTATACCATAAAAATGGTCGTATGTCCTGAATGACAACCAATATAGGCATCTACAATAGCTAACTGTGGTCAACCTAGAATTATGGGATATACCCCAAGTGTGGCTTTTGGTGAAATCATAAAATATGCAAGGTATGACCAAGAGTCAAGCGTCACAACTATATTTCCACCATTCCATCAGGTTTGACTATGGAGATATGGGAAAGTTGCAGGATAATAGGTGTAGTTTGAAGGTTTGAAATGCTAAGTTGTTTCATTATATCTTTAGTCATGACATTAATAGTTTCACATAGGTCAATCAAGACATTCTTTATTTACATTCAATTAATAATGACATGTACAATAGGACTGCTAAGGTTAAAATATTTGGGGACAATTAGTTTTCTAAGAATAATGTCTGCAAGCTATCCCAAGATATGGACAGTGTGGGGGATCCTTCCTTTTACTATTGGGATTTTTGAAACTAGCTTCTTTGATAGCCTTCCCAT
Organism: Thuja plicata; assembly: GCA_018584345.1. Taxonomy (NCBI): domain Eukaryota; kingdom Viridiplantae; phylum Streptophyta; class Pinopsida; order Cupressales; family Cupressaceae; genus Thuja; species Thuja plicata. Next base: position 343,934 of record MU227784.1, on the reverse strand, counting down.
AGGTAGGCACATACTTCATTGATTAAAATAGTGAAATTTGGACACGAATGTGCTTAAGATGATAAAGTATGTAAACAACTACTTCTTCTATAGGTTCAAGGATTTCATCTTTTAGCCTTTATGGAAAAGGTGGGCTTGATTCCTTGGTTGGCTTAGCTGTATTAGAAAGGCCTTCTTGTATTAGAGGAGGAGCTACATTGGCTTGTTAGGGCCCATCAAATGATATATCCACTATGAAAGGGGAAGTTGGTGTAGGCAATGTAGTCCCAAACCTCAAATAGATATCAATGATATTAATGGCATGAGCAAGGTGTAGAGTAGGATCTGCTGAGTATGTAGGTTGTTGTTGTTTTAGAGGTGTATTATTAGGATTTGGCTGAGGTTAAGAATACAGTTGAGTTTCCCTTGGAGGATTATTATTAGATACAAGATGTGGCATAAGTGCTTAGTTTTGTGGATGAGGAGGTGGTTGCAATAATTTAGGGGGTTGATATGGCCATTGTTGGCCTCCTCTCCATTGTGAATTGTGTTTCCAATTACCATGTGGAGGTTGCCATGCCCCTTGTGGTTGCTGTCAACTCCGTTGGGGATTTTTCCATTCAAGATTTTGGTAACTTTTCCATTGAGGCTAGCAACTATTCCAAGGTTGAGACTGATAATTAAAAGGAGGTTTCTATTGGTTATTATAAAAAGTAGCACTAAAAGATAAAGGATATTACGGCATACCATGTCTTGGAGCCCATGGCCTTCTTTGCAGCGTAATTTTTAGTGGCAAATATTCACCTTTTGGTGAATTCTGGGCAATATATTTTATGGAATTGGCAAATCCCACATGTTATACGTTGGCCCAAATCACCCAATCTTGACATGGTACCGGTTAAATATTCATTGGAATAGCCAATAAGTTTTTCTATTTGATGAGGTGGGCAAATATATTCGCCTTTAACCAATGTGAAGTGGTTATTTTAATGGTCTCTTATTCGCCAAGGGTATTAATTATGAATTGCATATAAAATCTAAAATAGCCAACCCATTAATTAATTATTTTATAGATCATGATCTATTTTGCCAACCATTAATTATTTGTTATATTGACCATGATCTATTTTTCCAACCTGATTAATTATTTGTTATATTGACCACAGGCTATTTCACCAACCATTAATTATTTTTTATATTGACTACGACCTATTTTTCCAACCGTTAATTGATTGTTATATTGACCATGACCATATTTCACCAATTGTTTGTTAATTCCTACATTCAGGTTGGCCAATTTTTGCCAAAAGCCCGGGAATTAAAAAAATGGAAAATTGAATCATGGATTGATATAAATTAATAAGAAATTTGTTAGTCTTATAGTTTTTGTATCATCTTACAAAATTTTGGAGGGCCAGATTTATAAATAGCAATCTTGCAATAGTAAACATAGGATTCACTTTCAGCATTTTTGAGAATAAGAATTTAGAGGAAGATGGACCAAGCCACAAGGTAAGCAATTATTTGTTCACATTTCACAGTATTTCTATTAATTTCCTAGTGACTAGTGAGAGGTCAAGATGTCAGATAAGGGTGACTATCCTGAGTATCATTAGGGTGCTAAAGGGATTGAGATGTTAGGGGAGGTTGAACTTGAGACTCAAACTTCTCACTGTGCTCAGGGAAGTGAAGAGATAGGAAAATTAGACAAGGGTAAGACTCCTGATTGTCAGGGCAGTGAAGGGCAGGGTAAGACTCCTCAGGGAATTGAAGTGTCTAGGAGGCCATTAAAGCACCCAAAACTTAAAGATACTACCATAAAGGCTTTCTTTGGAGTTGTCAATGTTTCAGCTCCATCAACTTCTGCAATTGCAAGTGCAAAATCCATTCATAGTAGCTCACCAGTACCACTACCACAAGCTGGGTTTGTCATTGAGATAAATGAAAATCAAAATGCATCAAATGAGGATAACAATGCTGGAATGACAGAAGATGTTATAAGGGATACGCAAAACCAATTGGATGAAAATGCTAGCAATGAAGATAATAATGATGTTGGTAGGAAGAAAAGAAAAAGGGTAGTAAAAATGGGGCAGGAGTGGGAAATGACAAGAAGTTTTAAGGTTGATTAGGTAGAAAAGTACTGGTTCATTGAACCAATCCTAAACAATGATGAACAACCAACATAATGCGGGTGTAAGATTTGTACCTAGAAAAATAAAAGAGATAAGAAGTTGCAGCTAAAGCTTGACACTATAGAAAAGCATATTGATAAGGTTTATGAAAAACATATCAAAGATGGAAAAGAAATATCAAGAGTGAGATGGAAAGCAAAGGAAGAATGTCTTCATGTTAAGTATGCCATAGAATATGAAGAGCATAACAAGAGAATGACAGAAATTACTAATAGTAAAAATCCAATCAAGGCTTTGTTTAAACATGCATCCAATGAAGCAAACCTGGCAAAGACCGTTCATATGAGTGTCATTTTAAATATTATATCTACAGGGATTCCTATGAGAGACTTCTCATAATATGCTAATTTATTATCCTTTTTGAGAGTTCCTCACTATCCTATGTCACATTGGTCAGTAAAATTTGGATGGGAAATGGAAAAATATCTTTCTAAGGTGGAAAACAAAAATTTATAGGAGAAAGTGAAACAATCTAGATTCATTTCATTCTCCATAGATGAGGTTAATGTAGTAGATAATACTGCTTGGGTCTGGAAGCATGTGTATACAGTAAAAAAACATGTCCGTGAAGCTCATCTACTATGTGTTCATAAAATGAGGGGCAATTCATTAGCAGAAAACTTATATTTTGAAGTGAAGAATGCTTTGAATGAAGTTGCTGGTATGGATGATTTGACAATTGGAAAGAAGCTAGTGTGTGTTGGAGTTGATGGAGCTACAGTAATGCAAGGCCAAAGGAATGGCCTTTGTGCAAGATTACAAACTAGTGTTGCACCTTACATGCTTGGCATACATTGCATGGTCCATCGAATAAATTTAGCATATAAAATTGTAAGAAATTTTCCTACAGCGTCCAAAGTTGAAGATCTAGTTCACAAGCTACACTCCTACTTCTGCAGAAGTCCAAAACATCTTGAAGAATTTAAGATTTTTCATAGGGAGTAACACCAGGAAACAAGCTTCTCAAGGATGTTGAGACTAGATGGATCTCTTTGCATGGACCAGTAGAAAGATTTCTAATAGAATATCAATCCTTGATCAGACTAATATATGAGAAACACCTCACAGTAGAGAAAGCTCCTAATTTGTTACATAAGTTAAGTGATATAGAGAGTCTATTAACTTTAGCCAGTCTTCTCCCCATGCTGGATTTAATGAAAAAACTTGTTAAGAAATCCCAAGATAGAACTATGTATATCCATGAGTATAGAAATTTATGTAAAATGACATGCATTGCCCTGGATTGTCTATACTTAGATATGACAACAATTCAAAGCCCAATTTTTTTTCAGGTGGCAGACAATTACAGATTTGTATCATGCTAAGAATTTTTAACAATTTAATGCAAAAATGATTTATGTGTGTTTGTGAAAGGATATGAATACCAATGCACCAATCTAAGATGGGCAAGCGAGGCAGACTACTTCCAGTTAAAAGGGTTGATTTTGACAGGATTGTTAAATCTGTTAGTGATAATTTGAAGTAAATTTCCTACCAACTTTAAAGTGAGATTCGTGAAACATTCCCTTGAGAAGAAATTCTTGAAGCCATGGGTTGTGTGTTTCCTCAATTTTGGAAAAACTTCTGAGATAAACAAAATGATGCACAAATATTTCATAAAAATATTGATGGATTGATCAGAGATTTTTCAAAACATGCTGATTGCAATGGACAACCAAATCAAGGAATTTTAGATTTAGCTAATCTTAAAAAACAATGTAGACAATTTGCATCATGCATGAAATTGCAGATTAAAAACTTGGAGAATCCATTTGAACTTGGTGCAATAACCAGGCTTTGGAAAAGGATAAAGCAAAGTGAAGTATTGTGTGATTCAATATCAGAATATTTCAAACTTTGTGATTTATGTCAAACAATGATATTAGGGTCGGTGGAAGATGAAAGACTTTTCAGTGCATTAGGGTTTTTGAAATCAAAGATCAGAAACAAACTAGATAGAAATTTGGAAACTTACTTGAGGTTGGTTGTAACACAGTACAATGTTAGAGAATTTCCTTATGATAGGGCATTGGAAATTTGAAATTCCATGCGTGAAAGATGAGGGATTTTGAACACTTCAAAACCTGGTGGTACTGGTGCTACTGCTAGTTCTGAGACAAACGATGGGTCTTGATCCCAAACTCAAAATGAAGATGAAGAATTTTTTGATTTTGAATACCCAACTCAGAATGAAGAAGAAGCTCTTGCTACTAGTCAATTGCAGGAGCTGGATTCCATGTGGGATATAAAAGCTGCAGACTGCTCACTGAGTGAGTGAAGTGATTTAGAAGTTAGAATTAGCATTCATATTTTGGTTAATACTTAATAGGTATTTATACACTATATACTTATTACCTTTTAGTTATTATATACTTGTTGACTTGAATATTGACAATTTGAATTTGACTCATATTACAAGTAATTACAAATAATTAATGCTCGTGATTTTTGTAATGTATAATGTGTTGGTTGTTTTTTATGTTATGAAAATAAGACAACAATCTCTTCTTCTTCTATCCAATTTTAGGAAGTAGCCAACTCCAAATATTACTTCACATAAAGAAACAGACCAACTGAAAAACACTCTGATAATATTTCTACACTTTAGGTCTTACTTTATATCAATATGAATGTATGCATTAATTAGAGCATCATTTAATCTAATGATTGATCCTTGATCAAAACTCTAAAAAAATACACATACACACATAAATTCTATTCTAATGAATTAGAAAAATCATAACTCACAAGATAAGATGACATCAGAGAGATTGGAACTCGGATCTTTGTATTAAGTATAGAAAATCACATCCAGCATACAAAATGTATTCAAAAATAACCTCTTCAATAATTTTCAAGAGATCTTTGAACTCTATTTCTATTTATCACACTTAACTAGTAAAATGTCTGCTTAATAAGCTTACAATACAAAATTTTCCAGCCCTTTCCAATGATCTTGGTAATCCTCTTATCGAGTAGGATTGCAACAAACTTCAGATCAATTGGAGTGAGGAAAAAATACATGACTCATACAAAAGATAAAAATTAGTGCAAGTGATAACCGTTTTGTTACAGGATTTTTTGGAATTCTTTGCCTTTTGACCACTTGGCCTCTTTTATTTCTTTGTTGCTGTTAAGAAGCTGCCATATAAAATTGTTGTTGTCACTCAAAAATGGAAAACCACCGATCAGTTAACTCTCTTCATTCTTTTCCTCTGGGGCACCTACTGCAAACCTGTCTTTCCATGAAGTAAACACCTTATCACTGGGCCATGCAAAATTGAGGATCTCCTTTATGTTACCATGTATCCTCTCCCAATTTCTCTTTGTTTGCTCAATCTCTTTCCTCCAAAATTTAAAGAATGCTCTAGCTTCTTGAATAGTTTCAATTGTTTCTACAAATACTACTGTACTATCCATATTTACTATGTTGTTTATCATGGTAGCTATCTCATCACCAAATTCTTCCCTCCATAGTGGCTCTCTCTTACAATGGCCATTCTTTTTAAATATGGCTGGGAATATTTCAAAATGTAAATGGGAGTATTCTTTTCTTAGGGCTTGTGCCTTCCTAATTATTACACTCCTCTCAATGTCTATATTAATTAAATCTTTTAGAAATTTATAGTGTTTAAGTATAGCTCAACAACTATGATGGAGATCGATGTAATATTAGCTTGCACTATTTTATTTCTATACTTGCCTTCAATCAATCTATTTTGGATTATATGTATATGAGTGAGAAGACATATCGATGGATAAACATGTCTTCACATATGTGGAGACATGTCTCTCCACCAATACATCTCTTCGTTAAACATTGCAAACATTACACATTATTTGTATTTTGTTAAACATAAAGATGACTATTTATTCCACATAGAATAAATTAATATAATGATTTATGATTTAATATCCAAATATAATTATGTATGTATGTATGATAAAATATGTAATAATAATAATAA
>MU227784.1:270959-332643 GCA_018584345.1 Thuja plicata | reverse complement strand
ATATATATAAAATTCATAAATCATTCTATTGATTGAGATTATTATCCATGATTATGTTTATCTGACTGAAGCTATAAACATCAACATATAGGTAGAGGTTAGGACAATATCTAGTTCCGCACCATCATTCCTTTTCTGCTCATCACAAAATGACTTTAGCTCACCCTTTCTATCCTTCCATTATTTCATGAGGGCATCCACCTGGACCTAATATTTAGTATAAGAATTTATTATACCTCTTAAATTTTCACCCTGAGAATAAATAGCAGTCATATCTAATCTATCAAAAAAGTGCATGATAGTGGTCCTTAACTTATCCTCATATAACTATTTTACAAAAAAATTTCCCTCTCTGAACCTGGTGCTTTCTTCATCGAATCTTTTTATGGCCTTCTCTAAGCTTGTCCTTTCTGCTATCAGTTTATTCTTTTCGTATTACAATTCATCTTCTGAGCTGAAGCCTGAAGGAGAAGGAGAAGGAGAAGGAGGAAACTCTATTATTGGGCTAAAGGAAGAGGGTTTATATGCCTCTGCTACTATCATTCTTTGTGGTGAAGCCTGGACTGATAATTGACCCCTTAGCTAGTCTATGATTTTGTCCTTCTCCAAATTTGACAATTTGTGTTTATTGCACCCATTCAAAACTATGCTAAATCTGTCCTCTAGGGTTTTATTTTCATCCTCCTAGTTTTGGGATACTTTCACCCCAAATTTTGTTGATTCTAGAGTGATGTTTTCTTCTTCCACAACCCCTGTATCAGTAACTCTCTTAACCAAAAGATTTCCTAAATGCTCAGCTTGGTTTTCTTTATCAGTTTTCTTATTGCTTCTCTTCTTAATATGCCACATTACTATTGCAGCATGGTGTTCATTGAATTTTATACCTTTTGAAGCTTGTTGAGCTTGTGCTTCTGTGGTATGCATTGTAGTGGTTTATTTTCTAATTGTATCAAAGACAATTGCATCAGCAATGTCCCATTCAGGAAGTATTAATACACCCTCCTTCTTCACTAGTTCCCTCCCCGCAACAGGAGTTATTTTGGAATACTTGGCCATCATTTCCTGCTTGATTTCAGTTTCAAGATCCTCCTTATCCTTAGCAGAGTTTTCTTCCTAGTTCTTCTAAATTTTTCTTTGAATTCTCCATAAGAATTGTAAAAAGGCCCTGGACTTAGCAAAATTTTCATTACACAAAAACTTGTCACTGGCTTGCTGTGTAATTGGTTTAATTCCTTTCCAGCATATTCTTCCATTGTAAGGTCCTACTCACTAGCTTTAGGAGCTGCTAGTGTGCCTTCTTGTAATTCTTTAGAAGTGACAAAAAACTGACCAACATTCCCCATCTGTAGTAGCTGCTATGCGACACCTTGATCATCTATATGTAGGGGAGATTGAGATGGAGAATATACATTTGATTCTTTTAAGGCTTCTTCTCCTACCCTATGCCTCTTGGGGCTTGTCAATGTGCTAGAGCTAGCCTCCAATGGCCTCTTAACCTTTGGATTAGTAGTCTTTTCTACTTTGGGTATCACTGCACTATATCCTTTCCTTTGATATACAACATATTTACCAGGAGGCACCCCTCTAGTAGGAATGATCCTAGTCAATACTACTTTATCCCTTTCTGGCTCTTTCTGCAATATTTTTTCTCTTTTCTGATTCAATGCTTGCATAATTTCTTCAAACATTATCATTAATGAATCAATTTTCTCAGCCCATGGTTGAAATTCCCTCAAGGGGTTATATAGTTTATCAAAATGCTGCACAAAGTCTAGGATTTTCTTGTAAGCTAGCCATTTCTCTTTCTTTATTTTTTGCTGAATCATGTCAAACTCATTCCTAATGATATCCTCTGGGAAGTTAAATTTGTGGTCCAACACCAAGCATCTAGTCTTCTTCCTGAACATATCCTTTATGAAGGCTTCTGGATCGACACATCTTGCCATGGCAGTAGTTAAGTGATAAGGCTCAAAGAAATTCTACAAGCTCTTCCACCCTCCCTTTGTGATGATGAATTGGTGGGAATTAGTGATTATAGGGAAAATTGTCCCTTTTCCTCTCCCTGTAAGTGCTTCCTCCTGCAAGCCACCAATTTGCCTGATTATTTCTGCAAATCCTAATTTCAAAGGGACCCTATATGGTAGGATGTGGGGTACTCCTCTAAAACCATACACTATAGATACAGTAGAAACTAGGTATTGAATAACATCCCCCTAATTATGCACCATTTTGAGCTCCTGATTGTGCTCCATTGGTCTCAAAAAATTCATTAGTGATACAGGAATTCTAGGCTCATCTCCAATAAGTAACCTTCTGAGCCTAGGTGTGAAACACTTATAAAATGTGATGAAGCTAGCCTCCTTGTTGTCCCACGACATATCAAAATTCCATAACTGTACAGGCATATCCTCATCATATCTGATTCTCTGTAGGCTCATCTCTTCTTCAAAATAATCTACCCCTTTAAATAGGAACATGTGCATGAGTAAAGAATTCCAGGTAAAAGGCTTAGTGAGCTGTGAATTTTGAATATATTTCAAACCTTCATGAATCAAATTGGCCAAACATGGGGAAAAATAAAAAATAATGGAAAGGTGATGATGCAGGATTTGGACCATCATATTTACATGAGATGGATTCGCATCTCAATCCCCTTATCTTCCCCAAAGATTTGGCACAAGGCCTTGTAAACTCCTCTAGCCTTGGGAGTGAACAAATCAACCTTAAAAGGTTCTTTGGTGTTAGGACCTACTAACACTAGGTCTCCCAATTTTACAAAAAACTCTTGTAGTGAGCCTCTCGGTCCCCTAAGATAGCTCCTCTGAGCTAGGTATATTTCCCTGAATTCATTAAAATCAATTTTATGGACATAGGAGTGTCTGGTTCATTTAAACTGAACACTTCTCTTATATCTTCAATAGTTATGCTAATCAGGACTTTCCCTTTACTGTCCAGCACTACCCTAGCTATTTCATCATAGTCCTCCGCTATCTACATGAGTAAATCCACATCCATAAACACCCTAGGTACTACCAATTTACCCACACCAAACTGCCAGACATTATTGTTTGGAGCAAAATATTTCCTCTGGCCAAAAACAATTCTAAAAAGGGCCAATCCGTTTATGCCCATATTGGCAGCATGCAACCATCTCCCATAATCATACAATCCCTCTGCAATTCTGACCCGTGGGTGTTTAGGGATTTTTTCCTTCAATTTAGTGTAATCATTAGTTGATATAGTCAACTATTGGAGTAAATTGTCACATACATTTCTCTCCTGATAATCCACCCTTCCATTGAATTCTCTCCTAGGTGGCATTATGTGATGTAGGGTTTGAAATTTTACCACAAATTATATCTCTAATACCTATATGTATTTACTACAATAATCCTTAATCAACATAAATATGAGATGCATTGGCATTTCATTCCCCTCATATTCCCCAACGATCTGGCACAAGGCCCTATAAACTCCTCTGGCCTTGGGAGTGAACAAATCAACCTTAAAAGGTTCTTTTGTGTTAGGACCTACTAACACTAGGTCTCCCACTTTTGCGAAAAAAATCTTGTAGTGGGCCTCTTAGTCCCCTGAGATAGCTCCTCTAAGCTTGGTATATTTCCCAGAATTCATTAAAATCAATTTTATGGACATAAGGGTGTCTGGTTCATTTAAACTAAACACGTCTCTTATCTCTTTAGAAGTTATGCTAATCATGACTTGGCCTTTACTGTTCAGCACTACCCTAGCTATTTCATCATAGTTCTCCACTATCTGCATGAGTAAATCCACATCCAGAAACACCCCGGGTACTACCAATTTACTTACATCAAACTACCAGACATTATTATTTGGAGAAAAAGAGTTCCTATGGCCAAAAACAATTCTGCAAAGGGCCAATCCATTTATGCCCCTATTGGCATCTTGCAACCATCTCCCATAATCATACAATCCCTTTGCAATTCTGACCCATGGGTCTTTAGGGATTTCTTCCTTAAATTTAGTGTAATCATTAGTTGATCTAGTCAACTATTGGAGTAAATCATCACATACATTTCTCTTTTGATAATCCACCCTTCCCTTGAATTCTCTCCTGGGTGGCATTATGTGATGTAGGGTTTGAAATTTTACCACAGATTATATCTCTAATACCTATCTATATTTACTGCAATAAGCCCTAATATATTTGTAAAGTTTTTAAGAAATTTAATCACAGAAACATAAGAATACCCATTCAGTAGATGATCTGATAGCTTTGACAACACTTTCCTTTGAAAATGATCCACTTCAAAACTCGCTGATGGTGCAAAATAATTTTGAATGATGAATTAAAACCTAACATTTTATGCATTCAATTTGTTGCAGACTTTCTAGGAAACACACGTTCGCTATTACTTTTGTTGAGTTCAAAATTTTTGTTAGATTTTTCCATTTTAAAATATAGTCATTGATCTTACTACCTTTCTTTCTCATCTAACAGTTCTAAGAAAGTCTTTCATAACGTTCATCTACCACGACATGTGGCATCCTATCGCATTCCCTCAATGGATAACTAGCAAGTAGTTTCATCTTAAGGCTTTGTGTTCACCATTCGATCTTCCTTAACTTAGTCACAAGATATCTTTCTTTACGCTACAGATGGGCCCCAGCATCTAGGACACATGTCACCATGACGTAATTCCTTGAAGATTAACCATCACACAACTTTTCTTTGAGGCTTTATGATAGCCGTTAGATCTTCAAGATCTGTTCTACTTTTTCTTCTTTCAACAATCTGCAACTTTAAATCTGGAAGAGACATGTGTCATCATGATGCAATGCCTTGAAGCTTAAAAACTGATCAACTTTCTTTCAAGGTAAAGCACCCACCATTGGATCATCCTTAACTTACCTGGTCTTTAACTAACCACCTTTTGATTAAGCGTGGTCTGTACCTTGCATAATGGGACATGTGGCGGCATGTCATGCTCCCTCATTGATTAACTGCCCTTCATCTTGCATTCAAGGCAATACGTCCGCCATTAGATCAGATCCAAGATGTCATGCTTTAACTAGTGCTTGACTTTTCAACTTTAACCCATTGATTTCCAGGTGTCATTCTCTCACGTTGCCTTGATGGTTATTATCCTTGCATCTTATCCTTAAGGCTTTATGACCCCATTGGATTTAATCTAAGATGCTTCCTTTTAATTAAATGTTACATTCAACTTGGCCCCACCTGGACATGTGGCAGCTCTGGGCAATGCCTTGAACCTTAAAGCATGATCAACTTTCTTTCCAGGCTTTGCACGCATCATTAGATTCAATCTGATCAACTTAAGCTAGCCTAGTTCTGAAGTTACGCAAATAGTTCATCTAACCCTATCTCAACTTCAGTATAACTAAATTAGAGGCCTTTGGAACCCTTATAAAGTTACGGTGACGGTCTTCTTAACATCTCCACTATCAATTATCATATAATGTTATGAAGTCCCACACAAAGCCTTTTGTAACCTCTAAACTGTTTAATCTTGTAACTGATTAACCTTTCCAAAGTTACGTCAGTTTGCCAAATGCTTCATCACAACTTCTTAACCGCAAACACTAATGGCCAACAAATGCTTGCAAAGGTCTATAACCACTTGATCATTTGATTCATTACTATCGTAGGTTTTGAAGTTCTTGAAGAAAGTGACAAATATTAATCCGACTGTTGACACATGTCATAGTCCATTCCTCAGCGCTTTCCATGTGGCATGCAAATTTATTATTTGTCATACTCATTACTCAATCCTGAATCCTAATTTCCTAATACTAATCATTTACTTAATTGATAATTCCTTAATTCCTTTAAGCAAAAGAATTTACTTAATTTAATAATTCCTAGATTCTTAATAGTGATTTTCTAAAAGAAAATATTAATATAATTATTAATAATATGACATATACATTATTAGTATTAGATTCAAATTTAAACAAATTGCAAGTGCTACTGTGATCTTGAGAACTTTACAAAATTACACAGGCACAGAAAATTACAAAATATCTTTGTATTAACTTCCTTCAAACTTTAAAATTTATACATCAATGATCAAGATTCAATTATCATAGCACCAGAGACTTCTAATTTCTATCAAAAAATTACAAAATATCATTGTATTAACTTCCTTGAAATTTATACATCAAATTCAATGATCAATGACAATGATCACATAGTATGAAAGACTTCTTTCAAAAAATTACAAGAGATTAAGCTTAAAAATAGTTATAAGAGCAATAGCTGGAAGAGCGATAGTTGGCAGCCCAGATTCTTGAGTATCAGTCTTGGTTTGCACCAAAGGTGTATCCACAACAGGTGAACTGCAAAGATAAGATACCATGTTTGAATTAACTGACCTCCCTCTACTGGCTCTTCATTTAATACCAGAAGTAGAACTATCTCAACTACTTCCATCATCCATGTCAATGTGACAACTACAAGGCTTGAATCTCTCCAATGTTTTCCCACACCATAATTTCCCTCTTTGATGGCCAAGTTATCACTCTAACTATATCCAATTCCTCAAGGCATTTGTTCCACTTGGCATCTTTTATGGCTTGAGATTCAGCAACAAACTTATTCATGTCAATCTCTTTCTTGTACAATTCATCCAAAACTTCAAAAAAAGTTGAAATATCAGCATCACCAACAAAATAAGAAGCCACCTTGCTAGCATCCAAAATTTGGTTGAAAGAATCAACCCACTCCTTCCAATCCTTCAACTGTCCCTGTGTGTCCACAATAGCATGGATATATCCTTCAAACTCTTCAAAAAAAAACTTTAGCTTTGCCTGAATGTTTTTTAACTTGTCATTGAAAAATGCATACAAATCCTTTACTAATACCACCATTTTCTTAACATCAATTATTTTGTCAGGTAACTCCATTTTTTTCCCACTAGTAAAATTAACCTCTCAAAGAATTGCAAGTGTGGGCCCCAAGTATTAAATAATGGGGTTAGTACAGACAAGGTATTAGAACATTGATATTGTGCCCCCTACAAAGAAATGAATGTGCTATGAATGATTTGAGACTTCCCTTTTAAAACATTTACTCTATGCAATAGCACCTTCTTCAACATTTCACCAACGTCCATTATTATGTTCTTTGTTGCAAGTTCTGGAGCTAAGCCCCCCTCATACTCAATTTGGACCCTAGCATCATAGACCTCTGAAATGACCCTAGATTGATTTTTTAGACTATTTATTTCATCTTTTAGCTCCTTCAGAGTTGTATCCAGGACAAAATTCTTCTTCAGCTCCTCTTCAAACTTGTTCCTAGTTGACACATAATCTTTCAGTGTCCTTGCTAGCCTGTTCTCTAAGTCCTCAAACACTACCTTATTCATGGAGGATGCATGATGTAGGAGATTTGCTATCTCTGATCCTGTAGTCTCCTGCAACCTCCATATTAATTGGCTACCTTGTTTTATGCCTTGGATGTCAACCAATTTGGGCTTATTAAATTCTAGGGCCACACACCATACTGCTAGTGTCCTACTGTCCATATTGAATCTAGAATCCCTATGTATTGCATCAGGGCCAAAATCTTCATAAGCTAAAACATTATCTTACCTCTTGATTTGGTCAATTAAGAATGAGGACTCCAAGTCCCATCCAGGGATCAGCAACATGCCACTTCTCTTCACATGATCTCTTGCCTCCAAAGTTGATGTTTCATTGTTGGGATCATATGCCTGTAATTTTTCAATGATTTCAATAGTCTTTTCTTGTGATTCCCCTAGTTTCAAAGACAATGTTAATTCATTCTACTTAACTCTAAAGAGAAAACTTTTAAACTTATCAGACTTGATGAATTCATCATCATCTATAAACTCTTTATCTTGGATGACCCTATCATCCAATCTAGCTGCAGCCAATTCTAACTCATCTAGGGCCTTTTCTCCCTCTTCAGCCTTTTTGGGTACATTCATCAACTTTTGTTTCTTTGATGGCCCCTGCTCAGATGTGGATGAATCAGCTTGTTCTGTTTCTACCATAAACACTACATCAGGTTCAACTTCCTCAGGGTTTATTATGTCCTCCTCCTCCTCAGGGATGTTTGGCAATTTAGACATAATATTTTTCATAATTCTCTATACACATGTCAATTCTCGGCATGTATTTGAGATCAGGAAAGAAACATCAGAAGGTAGGGTCTGCCTTTTTTAATTCTTCCTCTACCCTTACAATATTGTACCATTTGAGGGTTCTCTCCTCACAGATATCTTCACTAAGCACATTTCTAATAACATCCTCATCTACCATAGGATGATTTGGAGCCAAATTATGATTCCTCATTTCTCTCAATGCTCCTCTAATGAAGTCTTCAGGGTCATACATCCTTGCTTTAGCACAGGGCATTTTGAATTATCTCAGGAATTCATGGGTTTGGTCCACAACATTTTTAGCTATAGAGAAATCCCCTATTTGGAACCTCCTTACCAGAAAGGTTCCCTTATGTCTTTTAGGGCCAAAGTGTTCTCTATTTATCATGATAATCTGCCACATGAATTCTACTATTGCCAATCTTTCTGGGACATATTTTGGCAGTAAGCGTGGAGTTTGAGGGCAAGCATACAGTCTTATAATAGAAAAATTCTTTAAAAAAAACATATCACCCTAATTGTGATTAATTTCATTATCAATTTTAAATTCTAGGGGTCTAAGCAATTTTCTAACTATTAAAGGAAATATATTCCTCAAAATACCTAACATGTTCATTATTGGTTCCACAAAATCACTTTAAAAAGTAATGGAATTGGAGAAATGGTGACTTCTATCCCATAACCTGGTCTAGAGCTGAAGTAGAATAGGTCCTCCTGCATTCTTGGTCTCATTGATGAACTCTAGGTTGATGTAGCCAATATTGCAATAGAGGATCGGGTGCATCAGCATGGAGTAGTGATTGAACTTGAAGCTTTTCAAATTAGTCTTTGTCGTCATCAACTCAGTGTGCATTACAATGATTATGTGCCCCACATAATCAAACTCCTTGTTGGTTTATAGGTCCTGGAAATTTTTAGCCATGACATAATGTCAGGGGTGACTGCCAAACCTCCATCTATTCCAATAAATTTCATTAGACCATAGATGGTATTCTTGAAATAGGTAAAAAAAATTCTCAATAGAAAATGAATCTGTAACCTTCTTCGGCAACAATCGTGCCTCTTTAATCTGTTTAGGAATATGCTTCTTCATAACCTTTCCAGTGTAGTAAATTTTTTTTCTATGAAAATAGGGCCTCCTCTTCTATTAGGTCAATATCCACGCTCATAGCTCCCTAAAATTTGAAAGCTTGAATAAAAGTTGCTTTGTCTAACAGCAGAGTATAGACTTGTCTTGTCCATGGAAATCTTGTGTCATTGGATTGTATGCTTCAATTAGCACTTTCATGAGTTCTATATCCAAAAATACCTCAAGTACTATCAACTTTACCAAGTTCTTGTCCCATGGGTTTGAATCGAGAGGGCCTCTCAATCTCTTGTTATAGAAATACATGAAAAGCTCATACCCAGTTGTGTTTGGGCAGACACCATCCCTACAGAACGTATAAGTGTACCTCCATTCATAAGCGTTAGCTGATTACAAATTTGAGGATCCAGGCAAAAGTGTCATCCATTCTTCAGCATATATGTTTGGCCTCTTTGTTCTTGAAGGAAAAATCTTTGCCAATTCTACAACAACATCAGGAGATCCTTGTTCTACCATTCTTTATGTATACTAAAATCTAAGCAGTAAGCTCCTTTTCTATAATTAAAGGTTTCAACTGTCTATTTCTCTTTGACTCTAAAAATTAAGGATTCTCTATGAAGTGTTAATTGTATTTAATAGCTAATAAGAAACTCACAAGTTCACAACCAGCCACCAGCCCACCTACTCTATTAAAAATTAAAATCTCATCAAGCGCACATGCATGAAATTAGTAATTAACTTTTTCAGAAAGGTGTCACTATCAACTGTCACTTCTAGCATAGATTTGGGGGCAATTCGAGAGAAAATAATTTGTGTTGCCAAATTTATGCTAACGATACATCTAACGATTAACCCTAGCTTAAAAATGACCAAGAAACCCCAACGAAGCTCTGCAAACATTCCGATCTCCGACACTTTCCATGTGGCATGCAACTCTCACTTTTCAACACCTTACGAAGTTATGTATAAAGTTAGTCGGGACTTCAGAACCCCTAACCATCATAATAATTAAACCATTTAGAAGTTATGAAACAACTAGCTGTAACTTCATAACCCCTCACCATCATAAAAAATTAACCATTGAGATGTTACGAAATAGCTAGGCTTAACATCAGAACCCATCACCATCGTAATTTAGTACATACGGATGAAATTAGTAATTACCTTTTTTAGAAAAGTGTCACTGTCAAGTTGTCAACTCTGAACTGTCACTTCCAGCATAGATTTGGCCAAAGTTACGCCAGGTATACATCTAACCCTAGGTTCTTATTCCAACTTACTCTCACTTTAAAATAACTTATGAAGTTACGCACGAAGTTAGTCAGGATTTCAGAACCCTTAACCATCATAAAATTTAACTATTTAGATGTTACAAAATAGCCAGGCATAACTTCGGAGCCCATCACCATAAAAAATAACTTAACCATTGAGAAGTTACAAAACAACCAGATGTAACTTTGGAACCAATCACCATAAAAAATAAATTAACCATTGAGAAGTTATGAAAAAATCAAAAGTAACTTTAGAACCCATCACCATCATAATAAATTAACCGTTGAGAAGTTACGAAATAGCCAGACGTAACTTTGAAACCCATCACCATCATATTAAATTAACCGTTGAGAAGTTAACAAATAGCCAGGCGTAACTTCGGAGCTTGGAGTGGGTTCTAAATTTCAATGTGGCATGTGGGATTTAGATTTCAGAAGCGTCATAATTCACATTCAGTCAGTGAAGTGAATTGTGGATTCATGATTTAGCATTCTGAATCAGTTAATACATATAGATATTTATAATTTTATACAAAATCACAGTTCACAATCACACTCGCAGATACTTCAAAGTTCAATTTACACATTTTTCAATTTATAAAACTATTGTTCAATTTCATGAATCATGATTCACGTAAAACTAAAAATAGTAACCTGTAACACTATTTGAAAAAGAGTCTTCTAGTTCTAGTTCTCATTTGTATACACTTACAGTATTACTACTAAATTCTAAAACTGGTATTAGGAATTTAGGTATACATAATACTGGTAACTGAATCACTTATTGAGATTCACTGAGTAGTGAGTGACTGAAGTTCTTAATGGTTGTGGTTTCCCCAGAAGGAGAAGCGACAAGCTTCCAACCGTTTCCTAAAGTTAAAACCAAAATGAAATGTACATTCAAATTTTGTATTTACAAATTACAACTACAAGTCTACAAGTAACAAAAAATTTGCTAAGATCCATTGAAGTTTTGAACTTTTAGAGGAAATTACAAAAGCCTAGTCCGACAGTCTGACAGTTGACTCCCACATATCCTAATACTAATAGACTAATAGTAATTTATTAATATGTTATAATATAAAGTATAAACTATAATATAATAATACTATCCACAAAGAAAAAAAGATCACTCAATGTGCAGACCAGAAAATAACTGGATCATCTCCTCCTGGAAGCCCTCCTGGTCGAAGCCATGATCGTCAAAAGTGGCGCGCATCACTGCCTTGTCATGTTCTACTTTGAGTTTGAACATGTCGCTTTGGTATCCAGCGTAACTGGTAGAAAGATCCCATGCTACAGACATAAGATGATTGAGGACATCCTGCTGAACCTCCCCCTCCATATCCAAATTTGGTTGGATAACAGGTTCTGGGTTATCATTTGATGACCCCTCAGCTACGGGAAGACCCATTTTGAATTTATGTCTTCCAAGATTCCAAATTTAGAAATTTAGAAAGCGCACTATGTTCTGTAATTTCACTACCGAGGAGTATATAAGGAAACTAATCAACAACTTTCTAGGCACAATAAATTTTGAAGGAATTTTTCATGTAAGGTGGCTTGCTACGAAAAAGGAAATTAATGAATATCAATAAACAAAAATTGCAGACATTTGTATCTGCCTTTGTATACTGCGTAACTTGACACCGAAGTTGAAAAGAAAAATAATGAATGATGATGAATCACAACTCATTTCCCATAAAATTATCATTTTTAATGTCTAATCAAAATCTTGGCCTAGATTATGTAACTACTCAAGTTACGCAGACTGCCAGCGTGTGCTCGGAACCACCATATCCTAGCTGCGATTATAAATTTTAAACTGACAACTTCGCAGCTGCATTAAATTGTGAAGGAATTTTTTGTGTAAGGTGACTTGACACCAAAAATAAAAAAATAATGAATGTTTACAAATCACGGCTCATATCTCGTGCAAATTATCCTTTTTAATGTCTAATCAAAATCTTGGCGTCAATAAGTCTCATTAATAATTAATTGCAATTTACAATTTGAAGTTCAATATATAAATGCTAAACCTTTAACTCTTTAATCTACAGTCACCTTCATCTTAGTCGAACCCACGTCACCATAGGGACACAGGTCATTCAAAATTAATGACTTGCTTGATAGATTTCAATCAACTTGATACTAAGTCATTAAGTGGGTCGTCTGATCAAATAGAATCTGCATGCCTTTTACCTTCAACAGGGTCGTTGTGTATCTCCATAACCTTTAGCCATCGACCCTCCTTTTAGCCTGTTAAAGCTACACAAGTTGTCCTCACAAAATGGTCATCCCTATCAGTAAATAAAATGTAGCACCCAGCTTGACACGTAGTCCCATCGCTATGTTTTGAATAAGCGCCAATATATTTTTTATACTATAAATGTTATTTTTTATTCGCCAATATATATTTGTTATACTATAAATATTTTTTTTTATTCGCCAATATATATATTTGCATACTATAAATATTGTTTTTTATTCGCCCATATATATTTTTATACTATAAATACTATTTTTTTTTGCCAATATATATTTTTTATACTATAAATACTATTTTTTATTTGCCAATATATATAAATTTTTATACTACACATACTATTTTTTATTCGCCCATATATATTTTTTATACTATAAATACTATTTTTTATTTGTGAATATATAATTTTTATACTATACATATATTTTTTTATCTGCCATTATATATTTTTATACTATAAATATCTTTTTTTATTCGCCAACTAGATTATTTTTATTATTGGGAAAAAAAAATTCGCCAATAAAATTAATAATTTCCTCTGTAGTTTTCTAAATTTCTCTAGTTTTTTACACCTTTTTTGAAAGGGGGTTTTCTTAAAGATTACCTTTGTGCAACAAAGAACACTTTCTCATCATCTCCATTAGTTCATTTGAAGTCAGTGTTGGAAATTTTGTAGTATATGGTTGTGTACATATGTTTTCATTTCTGACAACACATACCTCTGGTAAGATTGACTGGTGTGAAGATATATTTTGGATGATCAGTGAAGTGAAAAAAGCCTAAGTACATAGACTTTTCATAGCATAAAGTTTAACTATTTTGGGTGGCGAGCACAATGTAGTCATCTGGATGGTATGCAATCTTAGGAACATGATATATGGGATGTACTACAACTTCTGCTATGGTTGTTCAAATTTTTTTATGTCTGGTGAAATTTACGGTTTGGAAAAGTCATCCGAGTATAGTAAACACTGAAAATAAAACATATAAATGGACACAATGTTTAGAGACTTAACATAAGTTATTTTGTTGATATGATTTTTGGTTCTTGATAGGTCCTTACTTATCTTGGTGGATGAATGGTCCCACGTTATTTATCTTATTATGGGACAAGCTTGGATACACATGTTGTAGTGAGTTGATTGAGAAATGAGGTTGATTGTGTATATATATATGAACCTTTTGGGATGCAAAGTACAATGATGAGTATGATGGATGGATAATGACATAATAAGTTGAGATTATTTGATTATTATTGTGAGCTTCAACTAGAATTGATATGGAATATCATATGCTAGTACAATTTATTTTTTTAATTATAAAACTTCTCTTTATAATCTGGATAGTGAGTCCTTGTGGAGAAATGAGCTTCATTGTATGACCCCTAACAAGGTTTATCCTTTAACAAAGATTTGTAATAAATGAAATATTCATCTCCTAGTAGGGATAGGTCTCCTATCATGTACATTATAGTCTTAGTACATAATTTGTGGGTTTCATCCCCACCCAAGTTTTCCCTTTCACCAGGGTTTCCTCAAGAAAAAATATGGTGTTGTGAGTTATTTACTTTATGCGTATGTTATTCTCATTTAAGTTATTGCATGGTTAAGTTTGAATTGTTTAAGTTTAATAAAAAGTGCTACAATACTAATTTACATCCCCCCTCCCATTATTGCTTAATCCTAACAATTGGTTTTAAATCTTGTGGCCCTTGGAGAGTAATCCAAACAACTTGAGGAAGATCCTGATGGATTCAAGAAATTTGGAAGAAAAACTTGAAGAAGTGCCTAAAGATCTGGATAAGGCTAATTCTAATAATGTGGAATTAAATTTGAAACTAAGAGATGAAGATTACGTCAAGAAGCTTAAAGAGAATCTTGAACTCTCAAGGAACTAAAGGAAAGAACTTGTAGAGAAGATAAGGGAAATTGAAAATGATTCATGGGATGTGATTGAATAGCTCTTGTACGAAAAAGAAGCATTGAAACATGAATGTGAAGTTACTACTTTATAGATGTCCAGGGAAATCTAGCAAGATAAAGATGAAAAGAGCTAACTTGAAGAGACCTTGAACATTGTAAATGTACGGATAATAAAAATGCAACATTAACTTGATGATGATAGAATCAATTATGAGGAGTTAGAAAAGTACAACTATATCACTAAAGGAGTTCTTTTTTAGGCGAAGAATCATACTGAAAAAATTTATGCGAATAGTGCAAAACTAATGAACAGATGGAGAGACAAAACCCTAAAGGTGATATGAAAGTAGTTGACTTTAGTGAAGCTTAATGTTCTAAATATCAAAAAGAGAAATCAAAAGACAAAGAAGAGAAAATACCTAATCACAATGTCATGGAATAAACAAGATTAAGTTAGTAAACAAAGTGGAAACAATAATGCTACAAATATCATGTGTTTCAAATGCAACAATTTTGGTCACATTGCAAGAAATTGTAGATTGTTGGTTAATCAGAACAGACTATGTGTTACACATTCCAAATGCAAGACTCAAGACACATACAAACCTTTTGTAGGTATAATGGATTTGTCAACAATAGAAGATCACCTATTGTTAAAAAAGAAGAATATTGGTGATGTTTGCAAGAGCATGCTAAAATAGATGGATGCGTTCAACCAATTTTTTGCAAAGGAAGCAAGGACAATGGTAAGGTATGGAAAACAAAGGAACAAAATGAGACTAAGTTTCAGGAAGAGTCAGTAGATGTTACTAAATCTTCACCTGATGCACTTGTTACCACATCATCCTAAATGGCCAAGTATGTTATTAGGGGGATAATTAGAGAAATATAATAGTAAGTTATCCATCCCCTTATATACAAAATGAATTGACATGAGATTTGGTATAGGATAGAAATGTGTGTACAAATTATATATGTGTTCGCATGATCAGTAAAATCACATTGTTTGATCAACTGAGATCTCATGGTTAATTGGAAAGGAAACAAATTTATGAAGTACATTGGGAGTTGTATCTAAATGATACATTGTGAGATTTAAATAATATTACTTATTCATTTTTAGCACCATTCAGGCACTTGTGAATAACATAGAGAAGAGTTGGAAATATTTTAGACAAAATCAAAAGCTCGCATGAAAAGATATCCCTACTTGGATAGTAAACATATTTAGATCTATTGCGAGCTTGAAATTTAATCTTTTACAGCTAGAAACCATTTAAGTCCCACAAATATTTGATGTCAAAGAAAGACCCACGTACAAATTTAAGAAATACCCATTTAAATAATGGAAGATGACCCCGGGGTTTGTTTTCACAAATACCACATGGTGTTTTGCATGTTGAGGATATAAGGCCATAAATTCATTGCAAGTTAGAGAAAACTAGAGACTCTGATATACATAAGGAAGTGATTAACATGTTGAATAGTGACGGGACATTCAAACCTACGTTCATGAAGCTAGAAAACCTAAATATAAAATAGATGACATATTTTTACGAGTTTGATGAGCCAGAATGGATCAAAATTGTCCTTATCATAATACATGATCAATTATTCTAGATTGGAGACAAGCCTATTAATATAAGTAGGGAAATCATTCATTTGGTGACTGGACTGAGCAATCTAGAAAAAATGCCTACTGTAGAGAAGAATGTAAAGAAGGAGGTAGAAGCCCTAATGATAGGAATAGAGGATCTTCCACTGTAGAGTCAGCTTGAATATATCCAAAGGCCTTCTTCCTAGACCTTCTAGGGATCTCAAAACCATAATCTTGACGAAAGTCACTAATAACTTCTCCTACCTACTCAAGATCCATCCTACCAACAAATTACTTTCAAAGCTCACTGAGCCTACAAGGGTAGATTCTCTTCAACTAAACCAAATAACTCACAATGCTTTTCAGGACTGCACTCAAACCTCTTTAGATCATTTTAGAAAAAATGTGAAGGTTTAAAACAAAGAACCATCCATTGATGCATCGAACTCCTACAAACTAGGATTAGGCCTAGTGTTTACTTATAACCCTATTCAGACCCAATTTGTGGATGCCTTCACAAAAACCTCAAATGACACCCAAATATAATTATAGATTCTGATACCCTTTTCCAAAACCTTAAATATTTTAAGGGTGTGGATTCTTAAATTCATCCTTACAACCCTTCAAACTTCTTAGGGATGTTGTCCTTATATATAGGGCTATTAGGTCACTATTCTACTTTTTTCTTCCATAACTCATTGAATCCAACTCCTCCAATGCTACCAATTCATAATGAGTTACATCACCTCTCACTTTTCACTATCCAACCACTATATTTCTTCTACAATTCCAACCCTAGAATTTTTTTTACTTCTGATCCTCTTTTTCCCTAGCTAAGCAATAGCCAAGCTTGCCTAGGGCAAGAACTCATAATTCATTTCCAACTTTTTTCCTAACAAAACCAAAAAGAAAAGTATATACAGAGGCTCCTCTATCTTTTCATCTAGGCCCATTTTCATTACCATGGATTCAAAGACAACTAGGAGCTATTCTTTATGTACATTCTAGAATTGGACGAGGAGACTGTAACTTACAAGAAAAATTTAAAAATCCTACAAAATTAAGATTATTGACAAAACTCTTTCCACAAAGAGTCTCTAAATAGACATAAGTGCCTAATTAGAATAGAAAAGAAAAATATTAAATCTATTTACAAAATTGTTTAATTCAAAATTCTCAAAATCACTATTTGTCTCAGTCTGCAACTTTTCATTCAGAGTGATTGTAAACAAAATGATATCCAACCTCAAAATTCTGGCTTTGAAGTTCTAAAATAGTCTTTCTATTGTCAGAAAAACTCTTCTAACTAAAATTTTTTCTCCATTTAGGACAAAAGAAACTTTTTGGACATTACTGAGCAATTTTTAAAAGTTGCAAATTTACAAAATTGTTGCATTAGCAACTTTTCAACATTTCTTGCAATTTGCATTTTCCTTGTTTCCATTCACTTGATCAGATTTATAGAGGACTAAAAAACACCTCTAAAACACAAAACTAATCTAAAACACTCTTCTAAGAAACTAGGATGTCCATTCAACATTTTGACCCATTTTTCCTTCTTAGGCCATTACAAAGCCTGAATGAACAAAACAAAACAAAAAAAAAATGGAACAAATCCTAATTATATCCAACATATTCCTAAACCTTCTTAATATATCTAAGTGACTAGGAAAGTACACCAAAAAAACAAAGAAGTGTTTTTGACCCTAGGTGCTCTTGCATCATTCTCCCCGAACCAAGAGAGGTCAACTTCTAGGTGATGGAATCAAGTCAAGGTTGATGAAAAACTTCTAGAACTCTATCTCCCATACCCATGTAGCCTTTGAATCCACTTTGTCTTTCCATTTGACTAAATACTCCATGTAAACCTTGGTTCTAGTCTTCTTAGCAACTCTTGAGTTTAGAATCTTCTCTGCCTTTGGCTTGGGAGTAATGGGAAGTTTCACTATCTTGATTTCCTGTTCATCCTCTTAATGATCAGGATCTCCCTCTAGAATTGTTCCTTTGTAGAACACAAGGTCCGCAACATTAAATAATGGAGATAGACCTATGTCTAAAGGAAGGTCAACTTTGTAAGCAATAGGTCCATATTTTTCTAGAATAGTACAAGGACCTATCTTCCTCACCTGAAGCTTACTTGGAACACCTTTTTGCATTACTTTTTTTACTTAGGTGCACCATGACTAGATCTCCAAATTGGAACTGAACACCCCTTTTCTTCTCATCCACCTTTTTCTTGGTATGAGTTGTACTCTCCACTAATACCTTTTTCACAGTATCATGGACCTTTTCATGGATTGAGTGAAATCCTCAACATGTCCACTCTTCTCTGCACTACTTCCAAGATCCCTATGTTCACATATACCCCTGGGATGAATCCCATACACCAATTTAAAGGGGATTTTTCCAGTTGATCTATTGATGGTATCATGGTATGCAAATTCTACTTGAGCAATTAATTGATCCCATTATTACCCATATTCCTTGCTGAGACATCTTAAACTATTTCCTAATATCCTATTAACTACCTCAGTTTTCCCATCCATTTGTAGATGATATGTAGAGCTAAAAGATAAATTTGTACCAAGATTCTGCCATAAAGTTTTCTAAAAATGACTTATAAACTTAGAGTCCCTACCTAATACAATACTTAGGGGTAATCCATGTATCATTACTACTTCTCTAAAGAAAATATTTTCTATATAACATGCATCATGGGTGGTCTTGCATGGCACAAAGTAAGCCATCTTGCTAAAACTGTTCAAAATCACAAAAATACTATCCACTCCTTGTTTGGTGTTAGGAAGTCCAACTATAAAATCCATAATAAGACACTCCCAAGGTCTTTTTGGTATTGGAAGGAATTGATACAACCCTGCATTTGATGAAGACCCTTTAGCCATTTGATAGACTATACAAGTCTCAACATACTTATGGATATATCTATTCATTTTAGGCCAATAGTAGTATCTTTTCACCAACTCTAAAGTCTTATGCACACTAAAATGATAACTTAGTGAACTATTATGTTTCTCCTGCACTAGGCTCTCCCTCATGGAACCTCTAGGTACACAGAGTTGTCCTCATCTAAACAAGAGATCTTCTTGAAGGGTAAAATCATAATATTCACCATGAAAGTGATTTTGAAAATCCTTACATACCTTGTAAGTTGCTGAGAAGTCCTCATCCTCTAGATATAAATCCTTTAAACTTTCTATGCTAATGCTTCTTAACTAGATTTCTTGCACTGTGAGAAATCTATTTCTAGATGCATTTGTCACCTTATTCTGGAGTCCCTTCTTCTACTTGATGGTGAAGGTGTAGGCCTAGATATATTCCACCTACTTCATATGCTTATGGCTTAACATATCCTGTGAATTCAAAAAGCTTAAAGCCTAATTGTCAATAAAAACTACAAATTCCTTAGGAAGGAGATAATGTCTCCACTTCCTTACTGCTTTCACTAATTCATATAGTTCAAAGTCATATGATTAGTATTTCTTGTTTTCATCACTAAGTTTGTCACTATGAAATTCTACTGGTTTTCCCTTCCAACTCTAAATTGCACGTATGGCAATATTACTAGCATCACATTCTAGAGTAAATTTTTTTTCAAAACTAGGAAGTGTCAGTATAGGTTGGGTGGCTATCCTCTTCTTCAAAGTATCAAATCCCCTATCAGCCTACTCATTCTATTGGAATTTTTGTTTCATGTCTCCTTTTATTGTATCCAAAATAGGTGCACTGATTTTACTAAATTGTCTAATTAAATTCCTATATAATTAAGCTAATCCATGGAAGCTTCTTACCTGTGTAGGTTACTTAGGTGTAGGCCAATTCAATATTTCTTCTACCTTTCTTTTTTACATCTTTATATTTCCCTTAAGATGAAAAACACCAAATATACCAATTCTTGCTTCATGAACTCACTCTTTCCTAAGTTGATTGTCAACTTCTCCTCATGAAATATTTGCATTACCATTTGTAGGTACTTAAGGTGATCCTCCTTGGTTTTACTAAACACTAAAATATCATCTAAAAACCCCATAACCCACTTTCCAATGAAGTCTTTAAACACCTTTTTCATTAATCTCATAAATGTTCTTGGGGCATTGAACAACCCAAAAGGAATAACAAGCCACTCATAGAGTCCCTTTGTGGTCTTATAAGTAGTTTTCCACTAATCTCCCCATTTAATTCTTATCTAATGGTACCCACTCTTAAGATCTATTTTGGAGAAATACTTGGCTCCCCGTAGACAATTCATCGAATCTTCTATCCTAGGGATTGGGAACCTATATCTGATGGTAATTCTGTTTATATCCCTAGAATCTATACACAACCTCCAAGTACCACCTTTCTTTGGGGCTAGGGAAATGGGAACAACACATGGATTGAACATTAGAAATTTACACATTCTGTTGTGGGGTCATTTCATAAGCATATTTGTTTGGGAGTGAGGTTCATGGGATAAATTCAATTTCATGACCGATAGACCTCTTAGGTGGTAGGGTAATTGGTTGACCATAATTGACTATGTCTTGGTATTTGTTTAACAACTCTTGGATTTCTAAAGGAAGCTCTTCTTTCTTACTCACCTTTTCATCCTTAGGCTTTAAGACCAAAGCAAAGCTCACTCCTTATTCTTCCTCTAGTGTCTTCAAGAATTCTTTTTATCCTACCAAAAGTCGGTTACGATCCCCTCTCTTCACTTCCCCTTCTTCCAAGATTGACTATATCTTTAATTTCACTCCTTCTTTCCTAAAAGAATATGAGTTCTTAGCTCCATCATCTATTGCAACTCTTCCAAACTACCAAGATATACCCAACAATAGATAACAATCATCCATGGGTAAGACATCACACAACATTCTTTCCTTATACTTCCCTATGGAACCTTCCACCCAAGCTTTATCATTGACCAAAAAATGTTGATCTTTGTTCAACCAAGTGACTCTATAATGGTTAGTGTAAGGAATTTTTTTTCAACTTTAAGTTTTTAATATCCTCCATAGAAATTATGTTATCAGTAGAACCATAATCTATGATAACTTTACAAACTTTAGCTAGTACCTTGTATTTGACTATCAACAAAGATCTTCTTTAGCTTGGTTCTTCCTTGATGGGCTCTTTGAGAAGTTTTCTTTGGATCATCAAGTTCTCCCTATCTCAGAATCTAGGGCTACCTCAGTTGTCTTTCTACTAGAAGAGTCTTCTTGTACATATTTTATCCTTTTCTCTCCTCCTTGTGATGTAGAAATATTATCACAACACCTATAGGTAGGATGCCCACACTGTTGGAAATTATATAAATTCATAGAAGAGAAATAAGATCCTCTTCCTTGATTATTGGATCTTCTTCTTGAATTATTATTGGGACCTCTTCCTCTGTTGCAACCACCCCTTGAGCTACTGGACTCTCCCAGGTTCTCAGTGAGTTTAGACTCACTCTGATTTATAGCCTCAAAGTTCCTTCTACCAAAACCTCCCCTATGGCCTCTATCATCTCTTCCTCTACCGCTGCCCCTATTGCTTGAATCATGTTTCTTGTTAAGCTTCTCTTCTACCTTGAGAGCTAGCTGATAGCATTGGTGTACAATATTTGGGCTTAAGAGGCTAATTTCCTCTTGAATGTTCCACTTTGAGACCATTCAAATATCTATCCACTTTTAGGCTCTCTTCCTCCATTACATTTTATTTTAAACATGGCTTGTGAAAATCTTCAGTATAAACACTAACTTCTAGGTCTTTCTCTCTCAAATTTTGTCTTCTCTTGTGCAACTACACCTCATAATCATCAGGAAGATAAGTTTCCCTAATTTTTGCCACCATGCCTTTCCAACTAGTTATAGGGTTGTTCCCTTATTTTATCCTTTCATCTTTGACAAACTTATACCAAGTGAGTACAGTCCCTCTCAATCTTTTCTTGGATACTCTAACTTTATGAGCCTCTATCACACTATCACATTCAAAATGATTTTCAAATCCTTCTATACATTCTATGACTTCTCCTGGTTCCATTTTTCCACATAATAAAGGCACACCTTCGAATGAATTTCCACTTATAGCTTTTAGATAGTTTAATAATGGATCTTCTTGAAGCATAGGGTCAGGGTCTGGTATCGTGTCTTCCTCAGCCACTAACTTAGCCTTTCCTTCATTCTCTCTTACTAATTCATAATTTGCTGCAATCCAAAGTTGGATTTCTTCCAAATTACCTACCACATCGGCTAACTATTTTCTCAAGAGTCTATTCTCCTCTATTTTCTCTCTTGCTAATTCTGCATTAGTCACCATTTTAGATGAATCCACTAATTCTGCCGAAGATAGCATCCAAAATTCACAAGCCCATTCTTTAAACTCTGGTAGCAATTTGATAGGAATAGAGGATCTTCCAGTCTAGATTCATCTTGACTCTATTCCAAGGCCTTCTTCCTCCACCTTCTAGGGATCTGACAGCCCTAATCTTGATGAAAGTCACCAAGAACTTCTCCTACCTACTCAAGATCCATCCTACCAACAATTTACTTTCAAAGCTCACTGAACCTACAAGGGTAGATTATCTTCAACTAAAAAAACTCACTCACAACACTTTGCAGGGTTTCATTCACACATCTTTAGATTATTTTGTAATATTTTTGAAGGTTTAAAACCAAAAATCATCCATTCATGCATCAAACTCCTACAAACTAGGATTAAGACTAGTGTTTGCTTTTAGCCCTATTCACATCCAATTTCTGAATTCTTTCACAAAACCTCAAAGGACCCCTAAATCTAATTGTATATTCATATACACTTTTCAAAAATATCAAATATTTTTAGGATGTGGATTCTTTAAGTGATCCGTACAACCCCTGAAACTTCTTAGGGACATTGTCCTTAAATGTAGGGCAATTAGGTCACTGTTCTTCTTTTGCTTCCATAACTCATTGAATTCAACTCCTCCAATTTTATCAATGCATAGAGAGTCATATCACCTCTCCCTTGTAACTATCCAACCACTATATTTCTTCTACCAATCCAACCCTATAATTTTTTCACTTTTGATCCTCTTTTTCCCTAGCTGGGCTATAGCCAAACTCACCTAGGGCAAGAGTTCATAATTCATTGCCAAATTTTTAACTAAAAAAACCAAAAATAAAAGTATATATAGAGGCTCCTCTATCTTTTCATCTAGGACCATTTTTATTACCATGGATTAAAAGACCACAAAGATCTATTCTTTATGTACAGTCCAAAATTGCACCAGGAGACTACAACTTACAAGAAAATTTAAAAGATCCTACAAAATGATGATTATCGACAAAAATATTTCCACATAGAGTCTCTAAAAAAACATAAGAGCCTCATTACAATGGAAAAGACAAGGAATCAGTCTATTTACAAACTTGTTTAATTCAAAATGCTCAAAATCAATGTTTGTCTTAGTCTCTAACTTTACATTCAAAGTAATTGTAAACAAAATGACATCTAACCTCAAAATGTTTCCTTGGAAGTTCTTAAAGTGTTCCCTTGTCATAAAAAATTTTGTAACTGACCTATTTTTCCATTTAGGACAAAGGAAAATTTTTGGAGATTATTGCTCACAACTTTTAAAATTTACAAACTTGCAAAATTGTTGCATGAACAACTTTTCAACATTTCTTACAATTTGTCTTTTCCTTGTTTCCATTCACTTAGTTGGATTTCCAAAGGACTAAAAACAACCTCTAAAACACAAAAATATTCTAAAAACACCCTCCTAAGAAACTAAAATGTTCACTCAACATTTTGACCCATTTTTCCTTCTTAGGTAATTACAAAGAGTGAATGAACAAAACATAACAAAAACTTCTAGTGCCTCCTTTGAAAGAATAGCCTTCAGAACATGAGTGGCATAAGAAAGACAATTTGTATGCTTGGAAAAATATCTATTGAAGGTCTTATGAATTAGGTTAGCAAATAAGATTTTAAGTAGAAAGTTAACTAAAGAATTTTTTGTAGAAGCAACTTGACAAATTTTGTACAATGAGGAAAATACTGGGATGGAAATATTAACTTCTCTATTGTGGCCAACAAAGTTAAAAGCTAGTGGACCCTTAATAGAAGATTTGTTGGTCCTTGTGTCCAAGGGTGGGAGAGAGGAATAAAATACATGAGCGAGCAGGACCATGAGACTCTATCAAAGGAAGAGAATTTTTTTAAACATGTAAAACAATGTAATGCTAAATTGTGGATCTAAAATTTGGGTAAAAGAATATTCACAGTTTACAAAAGTTTATCTCTAGCTGCCTTTTATGTATAAGCTTTGTAATTTGTGAAAAATTCTTGCGGGCATGTAGTTGGTCATATATTTAGAGAGTTTTGATATAATGATTCATTGTAATTATGTATATGAATGGTAAGAAAAATAAAATATATGCCACATTATAGGACAAATATTGTACATTGATTGCTTATATAGATATTATTTATTTAATTTAATAATAGTTCTCATAAGTTATATTAATTATTAGTTGATAAGCAATAAACTTAGTGAAAAATATTAGGCCAAATCCTGCACATGCACGTATGACCACATCCTGCACATGCACATATGACTACTAGTTAGCTTTCATCTTCTTGTTTCATTTCTAGATTAAGTGTCATCTATAAGAAGATTTTTAGGAACAATATGGGTTTATCTAACATATAAATGGCGAGATTTCCTATTAACACATATTGATACCTAGTTGTCTTGTTCTATTTCTATATTTCACCCTTTTCACCAAGATGACAATATTTCTCTCCCCTTGAGAATCATTCTCATCTCTTCTAATGTGAAGATACAATATTGATAGCCAAATAAATGTTCCCACTATAAATAACACATATTTTTGCATGTTCACTCTAGTGGTGGAGAGAACCTATTTATTTATTTATACCTTGAAGGGTAGTTTTTCTTCAATATTTTTCTCTTTGAAGTGGTGGTGACTCTATTTTTATTATTCATAGTGTATCTTGCTATATTTCAATTTCTGACTAGTTTTCCTTAAATATAGATGTCAATTTGATGTAGCATGCAATTTTAAAGTGCTCAATTTATTCTTTCTTCTTGTAGAGGTAATATTTCTTTCATGTATATTTTTATGTTTGTATTAATGTAATGTTTTTCTTTAGCATACAAAAAATTTGTCTTGATAATGTATATTATGTATAAGAGTTACTGTAGGATTTAAAACATAATGCAATTCTTATTATTCAATTAGACCTAGTTAGTTAATTAACGTTTATAAAAAAGATGGTTGAACTGATTCTTT
The DNA here is from genome assembly GCA_018584345.1 of Thuja plicata. Taxonomy (NCBI): domain Eukaryota; kingdom Viridiplantae; phylum Streptophyta; class Pinopsida; order Cupressales; family Cupressaceae; genus Thuja; species Thuja plicata. The sequence continues at coordinate 307,096 of MU227784.1, read as the reverse complement.
ATCCACTTAAATAAGTAGTTTTATACCCTAATTATTTTCACTCAAAAACTCAGAGATATTTGGTGTACACGATTTTGTGGAATTACAAAAGTGCATATTTAGAGCTTTGACATTAATCTATCATATTATAATGCTTAATATATTATTGAAGTTTAACATTATTTAGCTTAGTTAGTAGACTAATAGTATACTGAATAAATAAAGTAGCTATGTTAGTTTGGTTAGTTGTATTCCTATAAGAAATTATTCATTGAAAAATAATAGGCATATATAGCCAATGCATATTGTTGTATAATTATCAAAATATTAATCCAATGCATATTGTTGTATAATTATCCAAATTTTAATTAATTGAGCATCTTTTCTGTGTTTTCATTTGGTATCAAATTAGCCAACCTTTCTTGTACCTATGTGTCGTGAATAAATCTCATATTTGCACTTTTGATAGAAAAGCAATGGCAGCTTAAGTACAGTCCATGAGGTAGAAGATATGATTTATGAGAAAGGTTTTAGGAGGAGGTATAAACACTAGATTTATTTACGAGGCTTTAGTGGGGTACGAGGGTTTGTTTGGTCACACTCATATGAAACATAGAAGATAGCATGCATTTTCTTGTGCTATCCATAAGAATTTTGTCAAAGAAGGGTTGGCTTTGAGATGTACTGGTCTTTCTAGATCTGTTTACTTCTATCTAGGAAGAGACTAGGGCTTCAATTGATGAGTTTCAAAGTTTCTCCGTATGAAGAAATATATCGTTGAAAAGCATTATATAGGACCCGAGAGATGGGATTATAATCATTTTTCACAAGAGATTAGATAGGAATTTGTCCTACAAACTTAGATACCGATTGTAGACCATCGCATATGCCACTAATTATAAGAATACAGTTGTTTTGTTCAGGGGACATTTGTTAAAACTAGAAAATGAATTTGAAAAATAGTTACAGATTCGAACACAAACACAGAACATCAGTTTTATAGTAGTTCACCATAAATGGCTATGTCCACTCTCAAGTAGGGAAATACTTTATTATCAACTATATTTAGAATATAGTCAATGCAATAGTAGCATTATTTTAAAGACAAATATTAGCTAGAATATGAACAGACAAAATGTTTGCAAGGAAAAAAATGACTGTTGGGTTTCGCATTTACAATATCCTACATGAAACCCAACCAAAAAACCAACAAGCTTGCATCAAATCAACCTGAGAGAAATTAATCATGACTTTAATTTTGCAAAATCCTGTTTACGAACACTTCTAATTAATCTTCTCCATGATAAACCAGAATTAGTAAAGCTCAACAACTATCCATCCTCCACAACATCAACCTTGTTCAACAAACATAGAAAACATGGTACTCCTAGTTGAACCACTTGAACAATCCATTTACTCTCCAATGTTTTCATCAAGCACTTGGTTATAAACACCCCACCAATTGGATATGATAGAACAGTCTTTTGAACATAAAGGTCATGGACTGCATTTTGCGTTCATAGACCTTGTGATTCTCCAGCACAATCACTGTTGTTTTTCCCTTTGACTCAGTGAATGGGATGATAATTTTAATAAAAACATACAGTGTTCCTTGGGATGCAATTTTCTAGATCTCTATTTAAACTCGAAATCATCCTTAAAATATTTCTCTATTATGTCTACCACATCGATTAATCCTTTGAGAACCATCACCTCAAACTGGATCATAATAAGCATCGATTCTTCCAAAGTTGTCAACTTCATGAAATCTATCTGTGCTATGATAACTATCCATATATCTAGCTCTGAGATGATTTTGTATTTCCTTGATTAAAGGAATCTCCTCTAAATTTATTCTTTCTTGAGGCAAAATTCCACAAATAGATTTTCTTGCTAGCCTTCCCAAAGAACTGCTAGAGTTCTATCGTTTCTAGCAGTAGTAACCCAGATCCATCTCAATCAGTCCAGACTCTTTATGAGGAACAAGAACACAAACACACTTCTTTCCATCGGTGGAGGACTGGTATAGGGTCTCAAAGGAGATCCTTACTGGATCAAAAGTGCTCTCTAATGTATTCAACAATTCTTCCTGTAACATTTTAGCATTCGCCCAACAGACAATCCTCTAGATAGTTACCATATACAAGTCCTTTTGTGGTGTTTTTTCCAATTTCTTGACATCAAAATATAATTTGGACTTGGACAAAGAAAACTTATTACAATCAATCTCAAGAATGAAACTAGTCGATGTACGACGTCTTGTCTGTGTCTTTTCTTTGAGCTTTCCATCTGTCATACCACATTTACTGTGGGTTTTTTTCATTAGGGTTAGCTTTTACTATGCTCTAGCCAACTTTGGCTCAGCAATTGTTGCTAGTGTGCGAGTTGAAGCTTCAGAAAGCCATGGTGCCTCCTCTGAACAAACGTCCTTGCAAGTTCATCCTAAAGGTCTTTCATGAGGTAACCCTGATATTATTCTTAATCTGCAAGAATTTGATTCTGCATGTGAATGGTTAGAAAAGCATACTTTGATTGGATATTTTATGGGTTGTAATCATCCTGAAAGTATCCTCAAAGACTAGGTTAACAAGAGGCTGACCCCTCATGGGGTCCGCCTTAACAGTGTGCAAAACCTTACCAAAGGTTTTTTTCTTTACTAATTTTCTAACTCTTCCCAGGCGGAAGTGATTTTTAGCCACGGGCCCTAGACTGTTAGGTAATACCTGCTTGCTTTTCAGAGATGGTCTCAAGGCTTCACCGTCTTGAATGATAAGAAACTTAGGGTTCCTATTTGGGTTGAGTTTCCTGGTCTCCCTTTACCATGCTGGCCATTTATTGAGTCCTTGCTAAAACCCTTGGTAAGGTCATTGTCATGGAACATGACAAATTTTTTAATGCCCATCCCCAGAAGCATGTTTGTGTTGAGGTTGACCTTTCTAGGGACCTCAAGGACACTGTTGAAATCTAGGTTGGTTCTCTTACCATTTCTCAAAAATTTCTCTATTTGAACCTACCCAACACCTATTATCGGTGTCAATCGGTAGAACACAAGATTAAGGATTTCCCGTTAGCTACCCCTCAGGTTAAGCCACCGCCAAATGAAGCACCAACCAAAAATACAAAATCTGGAAAAAAAGAAGAATGGATGATAGTCTCACGAAAAGGCAAGAATGTCTCAAGCTCTAGATGACGCAAGCCACTTCCACTATTGTGCCACCTCCAGAACCTTTGGTTGGAAAATCTCCTCCTTCCAATGATTCACCACCGCCACTTGTTTCAAACCCTATTATTTAGGGGAAAAGCTCTACCGCAAAGCCTTCCACTCCAGAAGTGGTGCTCGCATTGCCAACATATTCTTTGATTTCCTCCTAGTCTTTGCGTCAGTCTCACAGTCCTGATGGACACACGGACGAACCAGATAAAAGTTAGTTTACCTCTTCTGGTCATTTACTCCCCAGCTTTGGCTCTATACCAGCCTTCTTGAAGAATAGCTTCTCCTCTCTTGGGGATGAGGAAACCATGCAAGATTTTTTATGAATTTTTTATCCTAGAATGTGTGAGGTCTAACTAACCTCTCTAGAAAGTACTATGTTTTTGATACCTATTGTAGAATTTACAGTCTGGACGTGCTATGTTTAGAGGAGGTTAATATTTTTGGTTTTCTTCTTAACTCTGACTTTCGTGTCATATGGCTAGATGACATTGTTATTTCTTCTCAGCACGAAGCTGGTAAAGGTGGTGTCATTACTATTTTGTCACCTCACCTTCATTCTTCTGTTATTGCTCATGGTTCTGATCTGATGCACTGTGTCACCTAGATTTTTCTTTCTTTTCATAATCATTCTTTTGGTATCATTAATTTTTATGCCCCTAATGATGCTATCAAAAGATCTCAACTTTGGTGCTGGCTAGCAGACAATCTGCCTCCTGCTACTTGGGTTATGTGTGGGGATTTTAATATGGTTGAGCTGGCCTCTGACAAGGAAGGAATTACAAATTTTTGCTAGACACTTGGGGAGAGAGAAGCTGGGTAGCACATGCATAATAAATTGTGCCTTATTTATCCCAATGCTAATCGCCACCTGCAGGGTGGGGTTTGGCATACTTGGTCCAATTTTAGAGCTAGGTCTGACCATATATTTAAGAGGTTAGATCATTCTATGATAATAAATCAATCTTTTTTCTCCTTTTTTGAAGATTGAGGCCTACTTATCATTCCTCTAACAGATGTAACCCTTTAAGATCACTTCCCCATTTATTTCTCCATCACTTGGCAATCTTCTAGTAGAAGGGCTGCCCAAATGTAGTTTTATCTCAACATGTCAGTGCTGACGCATGCCTCCACTATTTCTCACATTCTTCAAGTCTAGAATTTAGAGCCTTGGCCCCACACTCATCTTGGTTGGATTCAATGGTGGAATTACGTCATCACCCACACTGCTAGATTTCTTCGCATTTACAGCTGGCAGTTAGCTTGTTACAGGAAGTGTGCTTATGAAGCTAACACTAAGGCTCTTCATAATGCTACTAATTTTCTTGCATCAAATCCCTTTGATTCTAATCTCCAGCTTAAGCTGGCCCAACTCCGTCATGAGAAGCAAATTGCAGATGCCTATGCTACTCATGGAGCTCAAAGCAAAGCTCACCTCCACTGGTTGGAGGTGGGCGATAAAGCCTCTAAGGATTTTTTTCATGCTCTCAAATCCTATCATACCAATGTTGGTATTCAAAAGATTAAATTAGGATCTGACACCCTTACTGAGTTTCTGGCCATTCTTCAAGCTTTTGTTTAGCATTATGAACAAGTTTTTGCTTCATAGGGTAATACTACTGCACGGGAAGAGGCTCTGAAGGCTTGTATTTCTGTTACTCCAAACTGCCTAGCGATCAAGAAATGTCCCTTTTGTGAGAAATTTCTTACCATCTCTGATCTCAGAGAAGAATATTTTTCTATGGCTAATGATAAATCTCCAGGATGCGATGGCTTCCCCTGCGAGCTCTACAAACACCTTTGGGATGCTGTTGGTCCTAACCTGCACAAAGTCTACCTCGAGGCCTTTCATAGTAAAAGTTTGGGAACTTTAATTAATAAAGGGAATATCAAATTCATACCAAAGTCTAGTGATCCAAAGGATATCTACAATTGGAGGCCCATCACCTTGTTGAACATCTCCTACAAGATAATTGCCAAAGCATTAGCTCTTAAAATCAAACATCTCCTTCCTCTTATTGTCCACCCTAAACAAACTAGTTTTATTAAGTCCAAGTATATTCTTGACAATATTATTGTTGTTTGGGAAGGGATGGAATGGGCTTTCCATTCTAAATAGGCTACCCTATTTCTCAAAATTGATTTTGCTAAAGCATATGACCACATTGAATGGCCTTTTATTATTTCTATGCTTCAATCTCTTGGGTTTGGTCATCACTTCTTGTAGTCTATGGAAATTATTTTTGGTGATGCCTCTGCATGCATTACCATCAATGGGTCCCAATCTCATACTTTTGGGCTTTTTTGATCCATTCGGCAAGGTTGTGCATTGGCTCCTGCCTTATATGTGCTTGCTACTAAAGGGTTTGGGTACTTTCTTGTCAAATCTGTTTCCTCTGGTTTAGTTCATGGCATTTCCCTTCTTGATTTCTCTTCCCAACATGTTAATGGTCACTTTGTTGATGACTCCTTTCTAACTCTTATTGAGGATGAGGAGAACATCTCCAATGCCTTCCAGTGCCTGGACACCTTTTGTCAAGCCTCTGGATCTGCTATCCAATGGTCTAAAACCCTTTGTTTCAGATAGTCTTTTCTTCCAATGCCTACCTGGCTTAACAATTTTGGCTGGAAATGGGTTTAGCATGGGGAATTTTTCCATTTCCTAGGCATTCCCTTTTCTTTCCATGGCTCCTCTGTGGATTTATGGAATGCTGTGATTACCAAGATTGAAAAAAACTACAATATTGGATCTGAAATCCTCTTTCCCTTGCTGGAAAGTTTCAGATTTGTTCCAAAGTTTTGGCTGCTACTCATGTCTACTACTCCTCTTGTTGGGCTCCCTCTAAGGCTTCTTATCTCAAGCTGGAGTGTTTGCTCCAAGATTTTCTTTCGGCCTCTGGTGTTGACGGCCATGGATTTCATATGGTTGCCTAGGAGTTTTGTTCCCTTCCTCATGACTCTAGATACCTTGGCCTTCTCTCCACTCAGAGGAAGGGGCATGCTCTCTATGCGAAGTGGATTATCTATGCTCTTACTGGTTATGAGGCCTGGAAAATTCTTGTCAGGCACTGCATCTCTTCTGGATTCCCAATTCACAGGCAAGCTTGGAAGGGCATTGGTCTCCAGACCTTTCTCACTATGAAAGAACCTGTTCAAATCTAAGGTACCTTCATAATCAAGAGAATTTGGAAAGCTTGGGAAGCTATTAAGCCTTGGCTTTGATGGGATGGTGATGCCTTTCACAATGGTGTTTCTTTCAATTAGCAGAGCCTCTGGTGGTCTCTGTTGTTTTCTATTCAAGGCATCCCTCTCGCCAAGACCCAAGGGACTAGTGCTCTTCATTTTTTCAAATGTGGCATCCAGACTCTCAAGGACCTCTTCTCTAGAGCCTCTATGGGTCTCTAATCATGGGATGATATATAGTTACAGTATCATTTGGCTCGCTCTAATCACCAGACTTTTGATATTTTGGTTTTTGTGATTCCTGTCAACTTGCTTCATAAGATTGGCATTCAATCTGTCAGGCCCTAGTGGAAGGATTGGAAATGGTATCCTACCACCCTTTTAGCAATTATAAACCAAGGTTTGGTTATAGGTGGTTTTCCCCCCATCTTTCGATGGTGGATACCCTTAATCAGATATGGCATCTTCATTCTTCCACTTCTCGTTGGAGCTCTCACTTTCAAACCATCTGGGCTGCCATTACGGAGCCTAAGCTGGCTCTTTTTTCTTGGTGTCTACTTTTTCAAGGGCTCCCATTTGGCCCTAGGCTCAAACATCTGGGTGTTCATGACCCTCAATTTCCCTTTTGTGGTCACCTTGAATCTTTTTTGTACATCTTATGGTTTTGTAGGAGAGCTCAACAATATTGGCAGTGGATTCATGATTTCTTCAAGCCCTTTCAGCCTGAGCCTTTTTCTTGGCACATGATTGTCTTAGGAGATTCCCCTAGACTTCCCTCCAAGTTTACCCAGATTTCATAGCTTTCTTGATATGAATGTTTCTCTGTATAACAAGGCTTGCATTTGTAATAATGCTATGATGTAGATTCAAGTTTAGGCCAATAAAGTGGCTCTAGAAGTGGCTCACCTATAGGAGCTTCTCAATCATTGGGGCAATTCTCCCTGTACTATTTCTAGGGTTCCTCTTGATGCCATTTCTACTGAGGGTACTCCTCCCAGAGGCCACCGCCATGGGCATAGCTCCTTAGCACACCGCTCATGCACCCCGCGTTCTCAGGCACCCCGCCACCTCTCTCTAAGAGGTGGTGGTGATGGATGGCGATGCTGCTTGGCTTCTCTACCTTGCTATTCTTCTAGGTGGTCTCCAGCTCAAGCTCAGTTTGTCCCTCCTAATGCTCCTGGTTCTCATTGTGGCTCTGATTGGCATCCTGCCACCTCTTCCAAGTTTCCTTCCTGGCTTTGGCCATTTCACTGCCCATGGTGGAAGAGAAAGATAAAGAAGAAGTAGAAGATGATGGATGGTCGCTCCCCGACCCTCCTATTAAGCTCAATAATGTGTGTGGTTCTGATGATAAAGATCCTCCTCCTTTTTCCACTGCTCTTGCTACTTAATGGCTATATGCCTATTTTTTTTTAATGAATAGTTGTGCTCTATTTTTGGCTTGGTCGTGTGAACTCTGCGGGGTGATTTTTATGTCCCCCAACCCCTTTTTTGTGGATATGCAACTTTGATATTTTATTAATTGAAAAGGAACTATTCATTAAAAAAAAAGAATGCAACTATTCCCTTTTCTAGTGAATTCCTGACATCCCATCCCCTATGAAGCACCATGGGCATTGAGGATGTCATTCAAGCTGAGGCCTCTCATGTGCTAAATGAGGGTTAAGTCCCTAATTTTCTTCCCATTCTCCATAGAATTCAACTGTGAATTTTCCTCTACAAAATCAGCCTGGAAATTAAGATGGTTTAATGCCCATTCTCGTCAAAAGCAACTACCTTAGCTTTACCTTCTGCCAATACCTTCGTAATTGTAGTTGTACAAGTCATTTTTTCATCATTGTGTGGGTCACAACCTGGTTCCTACAAATTAACAAGGAAAAACAAAATTTAAATCTTTTCTATCATAGTTGGCTCTCTTTAACACTATCTTTACTCTTTTATCATGTCTTCCAAGACATAATTGAGCTTCGACCTGAGTTTCACCCAATTGGCCTTTGTATCATATTTGATAGCAAAATCTTTTTGAATTACCTCCTCAATAAGTTCTATTACCTTCTGCTGTGGAACGATTCCCACTTCAACATGACCTTATACTACATACAAGGTGTCTATCTTTCTGCCTAGAGAAATTACTAGAGCCCCTTTCTTCACCTTCCATTTATTGGACTCAAACATGATTTCACCCTTGAAAAATGAATTGTCTAGCTCAAATCAAATTCTTCTTCAACTATGGAACATATCTAACATCTAACATCTTTTGCTAGCCAACTATTTCTATTTTTCAATTTTAGAAAAATATCCCCTTTCCCCATAACATCATAAACAACATTATCACCAAGAAAAATCTTACCAAACTCACTAATTTGCAAGTTTCGAAAAGCCTCTTTGCATGAGGTGGCATGAAACGATGCTTCCGAATCAAGCACCCAAACATCAGCTATAATTTCTTCTAATGCTGGGGGTTTTTTCACACCACTTACTCAACACATTCATAAAATAAAAAGTTATGGTTTCCTTGGACATATTAATTTTTATAAAAGGCGATACATATGACCGAATGGATGTGAGGGTTTTTCTCTCAAGACTATACCAATTTTCATCCGACATGGGTGCTGTTTTCTTTTCTTTATAATACAATGTTCACCACAAATCTTCTACATATAAATAGTCCTGTATTTGCATCTTCCATGAATCATAATTATGGCCATTAAAATTTTTGATCTTGCCTTTTATCGACATTGCTCCCACTCAACTTTAATCTCTCCTGGTGAACACGATTGAGCATAATGTTCTGTGGTACCAATTTTTAAAACTAAAAAATGAATTTGAAATAGAATTAGGGAGTTGAACAAATAAAAAAAACAAAATTTTTACAAAGGTTCAATAAAAATGGCTACGTCCACTCTCAAGCAAGGAAATCCTTTATTGTCAACTGTATTTCAAATACGTCTAATGTAGTAATAGCTTTCTTTTATAGACAAATATTATGTAGAATATGAACAGGCAAAAGGTTTGGAGGTAAAAACATGACTCTTGGGTTTCACATTTACAAGATTGGCATGCTAACTATGTAGAGGTGATGTGCAGGCATTTGAGAAGGGTTTCTTAAATAGTGTGTTTGCTTGTTGAAAAGGTTTCTTCAATGGTATATGGCCTGAGTTGGCCTAGTGGTGGAGAACTTGTACTCTTGAAAGAGAGGTCACAAGTTCAAATTCCACTGGGGGTTAGGGTATGTACGCCTCATTTGTAGCATAGTTAGGTGCCTCCCGCAAGTAGTACGGGGTAGTCCCATATTTCTGTCACCATATATAGACCAAAAAACATATGACTGGTATTGTGGACTATAAAATCTCCTTTCCTTTCCTTTCCTATGGTGTCGTATAACAATATTTAATATTTCATCTTAGGATAATAAGAAATCTAGTACAAGACAAAGTGTGAATTATGAAGATAGCTTCTTTCTATAAAAAAAAATGATCTTGGTGTTTGTGAATCTCTATTGCTGGTAAGCCTCAACTAGACTGTGTTCTATAAATAATATTAATTTCTCTAAGTAATAGCTCACAGTGGATAAAGGATTGGATCTTTAAAAATTTCTCAACGATATAAATTTTGCCAATATCACTATAAATTGTTAGTGAATCCATTCACACTACTTAAAAAAAGCAACTACATGAGCTTACTAAGAATCATGGCCAACAATCAACCATATATGCGGACACATGATATAACCAAGATAGTCCACATATGGCGGCACAGGTTCCTAGCTCTTTGGCTCCTCGCCTCCTTGTGCGACGGCTCGGAGTTCTAGCTCTTTGGCCCCTTTGACGGCTAAGGTTTCTGGCTCTACAACCCCTGGCCCCTTGGCATCTTCTGCAGCGGCTCAGGGTCCTAGCTCTTCGGCCCCTTCAGTGGCTAGGGTTCTTGGATCTATGGCTCCTCCAACTCTTGGTTCCTCTACTCCTTCTACGGTGGCTTGGGGTCATGGCTCATCGACCCCTTCAGTGGCTAGGGTTCCTGGCTCTACGGATCCTCTGGCCCCTGGTTGTGTGATAGCTCAGGGTCCTGGCTCTTCGGCCCCTTCATCGTTGGCTCACAAATCTACTACGGCTAAGCCTTCTCTAATTCTAGGTCTGAGGGGGAAAAAGGATTATGTTCCTTTTCTGGTCTCTAACCCTATCATTATCCCTTTGGAGGATGAGGTTGTGAAGGAAATTAATGTGGCATCCTCTGAATTCTCGGTCCATGGCCTTATCTGCAGGTTCAAGGGCTTCTGGACGAGTCTTCCTAACCTTCACTCCTAGATTTCTTGACATTGGGAACCTATTATTTCAGGTACTGTTCACATTTTTCCTATGGCTCGGGGTTTTTTCATAGCAAAATTTGAAAACCTAGTTGATAGGAAAATAATTTTATGTGATCATTTTTTTAGTTGGGATGCTCAGTTTATGCTAATGGTGAAGCCTTGGAATGCTAACTTTGATCCATCTTCTAAGACTTTCACCAAGGTTCCCATTTGGGTCCGGCTTGTCTACCTCCCACTTCATCTTTGGGTGGATTATTTGTTAGAGGCTGTAGGTGAGGCTCTTGGGGACTTTCTGATGGTTGATGATGACTCTTCTGATATTTTTCATTCAACTTATGCCCATATTTTTGTGGACCTGGACATTTCTAAGGGTCTTCCAGAAGATATTATGCTACAACACTCTAAAGGTGCCTGGATTCAATCCCTGGATTATGAAGGGCTCCTCTTCAGGTGCAGGAGATGTTTTAAAACTGGTCATTTGGCTGACTCGTGTGGCTTGGAGAAGATTAAAAAAAAGTCTGCCTCTTGGTGGAAGGGGGCTTCTTCTGAACATTACACTGTTAGGAAGAACTTGCATGTCCAAATCTTTTCTCAGGTGGTTTCTTCTACTCTGGAGGTTGCTGAGGCCAAGTTTGGTGAGGTCTCTTCCCTCGGTGAGGTCTCTCCTCTGTCTATTTCTACTGCCTCTGTCCCTGCGGTGACTCTTTGTACTGAGACTTGTGTTGGGGTCTCTGATGGTGGTGGGGTTGTTGTTTCTCTTGTTAGAAATGCTCCTTTTTTTTTTTCTTCTGGCTTGTTGGCTACTGGTCCACTTATTGAACCAGTCCTATTGGCTGCCCCTAGTCCTGTTCTGGAACCTCCTCCTAACTCTCCAGATTTGGGAGTTTCGGTCCCAGATTTGATCTTTTGGTAGGGTTTGGCCAATGAGGTGGATTTTGGGTGGAATACTGTGAAAGGGAAAAAAATTGAAACATTTGCCCATGTTTGATATGGCCCTTCGATCCCAAAGGGGAAGAAATGACCCTTCTTGTGGCTTCGAGTGTTGGATGCTGGTCCTCTGTTGGATGATTCTGGGCTGCTAGATTTCCATGTCTTGTTTCTTCTTCTAGCATTTCATTGTATTCTTTTTATCTGTGGCCCTAGCTGTGGTCTATCTCAGTCTTTGTTCCCACTATTTATATATGTTAGTTCTTATTGTTTTATCTTTAGCTTTGTATCGGGTTTCAGGCACCCTCTAAAACCTGTTTTACTTAATCAAAAACATAATGTAAATAGACCAATAAAACTATGTAATGTAGATAATTTATGTCACATGTGTTTGATTGGGAGACTAGTTACATTAGGAAAAGGGGGTAAAAAGGTGAATCAATTCTAAGATGACCATAAAAACATCTATTGAGGGTTGGAGATTCTAGAGATAACATATAATAGGGGAGTAATTTGGCATTGAAACATTAGCTATTTGGGCATTTCATGGATTATAATTACAAATTTGATGCATGAGATGTTGACATTAGTGATAGGTAAGGAGTTGGTGATAGGTCATTAAGTCATGATCAAATTTTATTTTATTTTTTTTGGGGGGGGAGGGGGACACAAAAAATGTATAATATATTAAGATTTTTTAAAATAGAACATATAAAAAATTTAATATCTGAAACCCAAACAGGAAATATGGAGGCAATGTCAAGCATGTGAGGGAACCTTACTCAAAATCAAAAATTAGAGAAGAAAGACCTGAGATTGACCCTGTATAGAAAATGACATGCATCAATTACTAGGCATCATAAATCTCTAACAAAAAAGTGAAAATATTAAGCTTGGAGCCTAATGAATTTTGATGCTAGAGAAAAAAACCAATAAGGCGGGACATAAAGCCCAATTCCAAAAGTTCTCCTCACTAGAAAATGATGAAGCATGTTGCACTGAAATATTTGATCTGCACTCGGAGACTAAGAAGCTAAAATAGAATAAATAATACTCAGGTGGAAGGTACCAAGAGTGCTAGCAAACAACTATAGTAGGGATGTGAATGAGAATTTATAACAAAAGAGAGAATGAGTTTTGAGAATTTATAACAAAAGAGAGAATGAGTTCTGATATGCTATTTTCCTTTATGTAAAGCACCGACTCCAAAACAGTATCTAGTACATCACTTTCCTTTATGAGTTCTGTCACACCAACTAATTCCCTACTACATTTTGGAACTGCAAAGAGATGAGATGAAAGTCATGGAACTGTGAATGAGAGGTTGGCATTTTCCATGTTGGGGGTGAGAGTAACCTGGAAAAGGGAAATAAAAGAAGCCTACAAGAGAAAAAAAAAAGGAAAAATAAAGGATTACTGTGTATCAGTAAAGGAAGAACCCTTTGTCATATTCATTTATTTAATTAGTTGATCCTTTGCTGATAAGAGTATCACACTGGAGACTTGTGATAAATGGAAAAATTCCGGTACTAGGAAACTTTTCTCTTGCTCGTTTAAGTGTACAACAATATTTGCCAGTAGATCTGCAAGTTGATTAGCTTGTCTAAAGAAATGACCAAATTAATTTTCACATTTTAGAAGGAGGTTTAAATTTCATAAAAAATATAGTTTAATATCCAGCTGTGCACTTGTTTGGTTGTCAACACATTGATTATTAATAGTGAGTCACCTTCAATGTGTAGAGGTTATCAACGTTATTAGCTAGAGCAAGTCTAATGTCGTAAAGAAAAGCTTGGATTTCTCCAAGATTATTTTGTTGTAAAAGGTAATTTGATTACCTTAGCAACATTAAAATTCCTTGAATGATCCCTGATGACACAAGAAACACCTGAATACCTTGAATTTCCTCTCAACGAACCATTAAATTTTTTATGAGTAGAGGCCTTTACTATTAATATGAATATTAAAGTACAAAATTCACAAAAAAGGGCCGGGGGAAAAAATTCACCCCGCAAGTTCACACGGCACCTACGCCGAAAACAAATAGCTATTTATCAAAAAATATATAAAACCAACCTCTTAGGCTGCGAGAGCAGTAGCAGAAGAAGGAGGAGGATCTTTGTCATCCGGTTTGCCCCAGACAGTGGGTGCAGGAGCTTGATTAGGGATGGCCCAGCCATCTTCAGGATCTTCTTTTTCAACTTCTCCTTCCTCCCGCCTAGGTGAGATAGCCAGCGCTAGGCGAGGGAATTTTCCCTGATTATAAGGAGCAGAGGCCAAAGGCCGAGCAACAGTAGTAGAAGCAAGCACAGGAGGCCACCTAGAACCCACATCCCTCTGAGGAGGCGGGGAGAGGGAGCGGCGATGCTATTGCCGCGGGATCCTAGAGTGTCTGGCAGAGGAACTCTGGCAACGACATCACCCCTTGGGTAGCGTACGATCAGCTGCGAGAGAATCAGGAGGCACTCGGGCAACAGTGCAAAGGGCATTGCCCCAGTGCTGGAGAAACTCCTGTAAGTGGGAAACCTCTAAGGCCACTTTGTCAGCTTGCACCTGAATCTGCATCATGACATTTTTACAAATACATGCTTTATCAAAAAGAGAAACATGAATATCCCGAGAACTGTGAGAAAAAAGCATAGCATTTCTATCTTTCCACAAAGTAAATAAAATTTCCAGCTGAAAGGAATGCCAAATATGGGTGAACTGGGAAGGCATTCTGGGAGAGCCACCAAGGAGAATCATGTGCCAAGAAAAGGGTTCTGGCCTGAAGGGAGTAAAAATTCATGAATCCAATTCCATTAATTTTGAGCACGACAAAAAAACTAGAAAATATGCATGAGAGTCTCTGAGTGACCACAAAAAGGGCATTTGGGGTCAGGAATGCCCATATGTCTGAGCCGAGCTGCCAACAGCAAGCCCTGGTATAACAAACACCAGGAAAAATGAGCAATTTTAGGCTCATTAACAACATCCCAAATGATGCAAAATCTCCACCCCTAGCTCTTCTGTGAAGAGGAAAGATGCCAGCGGTGATTGAGTGAATCAATCATGGGCAAATGAGGCATAAGCCAAGAATACCCAAGTTTCGGCTTGTAACTGGTGAATGGAGTGGTAGGATACCACTTCCAATATTTCCACCATAGTCTAACAGACTAAATTCCCAACTTGTGCAAGAGGTGAGGTGGAATGGTAGAAACCAGCAAGTCAAAAGTTGGACGATCTGGGCGATTGAGCCGAAACTGAACTCGGAGATCATCCCAGGATCGAAGACTCATGGTGCTTCTGGAAAAGACATCTTTAGGGGTCTGAATTCCATGCTTGTGGAACCGAAGAGCACTAATTCCTTACATTCTGGCAAGAGGAATCCCTTGCTGGGTAAAAAGAGGAGACCACCAAATGTTCTGCTAGTTGAAAGAAAGACCATCACGAAAACCATTTTCCAGTCCATCGAAGCCAAGGCTTGATAGACTCTCAGGCTCTCTAGATACTTTTGGCAACAAAAGTGCCCTGGATCTGAATAGAATCCCTCATAACTAGAAGGGTTTGAAAGCCAATCCCCTTCTAGGTAGGCTTGTGGAGAGGAAATCCTAAGGAAATGCAGTGCCGAAGAAGAATTTTCTAGGATTCATCACCAAAGAGGCAACGCACAACCCACTTGGTACAAAGAGCATGTCCTTGCTTCTGGGTATCAATTAAACCAAGCCCACTAGAGGACTTAGGAAGGCAAAAAAAGTCCTAGGTGACTTTGTGAAAGCCCTGATGATCAATACCAGAGGCCCAAAGAAAATTCCAAAGAAGTTTCTTGAGCCGTTTGTAAGAGGCTTTGTAAGGGGCCCAACAAGAAGAGTAATAAACATGCGTAGTGGCCAGAAATTTGGAATAGATCTAGAATTTTCCTACGAGGGAAAGTGGCTTCATGATCTAGTAAGTAATATTTTTTTCAATCTTAGAAAGCACTACATTCCATAGATCAGTAGGATTGCCTTGAAAAGCAAAGGGAATACCCAGAAAATGGAATATATCCCCATGGTGAATTTTTGTCCAACCAAACTGTGAAAGCTAGGGAGGCTCAAGAAGAGCTGACTATCTGTAATAGAGGGTTTTGTGCCACTAAATGGCAGATCCAGAGGCCAGGGAGAAAGTGTCTAAACACTGCAAGGCTGCCTTGATATTCTCTTCATCTTCCGCCAAGGTGAGGAAGGAATCATCGGCAAAATGGCCATTGACCAGCTATTGAGAAGAATTTGGCAAGGAGATTCCCCTAACAGTTCCCATAGAAATGGAATGAGAAAGAAAATATCCAAACCCTTCGGCTGCTAACAAATAAAGGGCAGGAGCCAGAGGGTAGCCCTGGCGAATGGAACGAAAAAGGATGAAGTTGGAAGACTGTCGGCCATTGATGGTAATGCAGGCAGAGGCATCATTGAAGAGAATCTGCATAGATTGAAGAAATCTTGGTCCAAAACCCATAGCGTGAAGCATAGCAAGGATAAAATGCCATTCAATACGATCATAGCTTTAGCAAAATTGATTTTTAGAAAAAGGGCTCTCTAGTTAGACTTTTGAGCCCACCCCTTTCCTTTCCAAATAGAAATGATGTTGTCAAGAATAAATCTTGATTTAATAAACCCTATTTGTTCAGGCTGAACAATTTGCGAAAGCATGTGTCAGATCTTAAGAGCCAGAGCTTTTGCAATGATCTTATAAGAGACATTGAGCAAAGTGATGGGCCGCTAGTTGCAAATATCTTCAGGGTCCCCAGACTTGGGAATGAACTTGATATTCCCCTGATTGATGATATCCCCAAGAGATTGGGTATGAAAGGCCTCCAAGTAAACTTGGTGAAGATCCGGGCTGATGGCATCCCATAGGGTTTTGTAGAATTCATAGGGAAAGCCATCACAACCAGGGGCTTTGTCATTAGCCATGGCGAACACAGCTTCTCAAAGATCCTGCAGGGACAGCAGTTGGTCACAAAAGACCTGCTAAGTAGGGGAGAGACATTGAGGAACCACCATGATGTAATCCTTGAGAGCCTTCTCACTAGCAAGGGAGTGGCCCTAAGTAGCAAATACTTGTTCATAATGGCGAACAAAGGCTTGCAAAACATCAAGAAGCTTTGTGAAAAGAGAGGAACCTTCACGGATTCTAGCTATGCCTGTACTGGTATGTCGAGGATGAAGGGTAGTAAAAAACTCTTTAGAGACTTGATCTCCAACCTTTAACCATTGCAGCATGGCTTTGATCTGGGCTCCTCTGGTAGCATGGTTATCGGCCACTTGCTTCTAATGACGTAACTTGGAAAGATTGAATTGAAACTCTTGATTGAAGGGGTCCTGAGCAAGGGCTTCGGTGACAATACGTAGGGCTTTGGTGTTGGCATCATAAGCTCTACGATGACATTTGGCCAATTGCCGGCCATAGATGCGTAAAAAGTGAGCCATACACCTGAGGGAATCATTCCACCATTTAATCCAACTTGTCAAGCATGTGGGTCTAGGCTCTAGGTTCCAAACCTGGTGAATGTGGGCCACAGTGGTAGGATACTAAAGGATAGAAGTATTAAAGTAGAATTGCGTGGTGGGATGCCTAGCCTTAGCTATCTGCCAAACAATATTAAATTGGATGGGATAGTGGTCTGACAAGGTCACATCAACAAGAGGAAGGATAGGTAAGGCTTGCTTATCAGAGAAGGAAAAAAAATATTGAGCCGAGATCATGGCATGGTCAAGCCTTTTATGAATTCTATCAGCAGAAGTCCTGTAATTAGACCAAGTGTGCCAGACCCCATCAGAACGGTGCCGGCCCACATTGGGATCAAAAAGCCCTAATTTATTGTGCATGTAGTACTAGGCTTCTCTCTCACTAGCTGTCCATCAAAATGGCAAAAAACCATCCTTGTCAGCCGCCATTTCCACCATATTGAAATCCCCACAAACAAGCCAAGTAGCAGGTGGTAGAGAATCCGCAAGCCACCACCAAAGGTGAGATCTTTCAATAGCATCATTGGGAGCATAAACATTAACTATGCCGAAGGAATGATTCTCAATAATGAAAGTGGCCCAAACCACTCGTTGCATGGGATCCGAACCATGACTAACCAGCAGAGAATGCCAATGAGGAGAGAGGAGAGTAACAACTCCACCTCGACCAGCCTCATGCTGAGAACATAGAGTAAGGATCTTAGGCCAAATAACTTTACAAGCAGCATCAAGCATGAAACTAGAAATCTTAACTTCCTCGAGGCATAAAACATCCAGGTGACAAAATCGCTTATGAAAATCCCTGACAGAATATTTTTTGTGGATGTTTGTCAACCCCCGAACATTCCAAGAGATGTACTTCATGGAATAACAGTGTCATCCATTCCATCCTTGTCCGCAAGGGAGGAAAAACTATTAGACAAATACCCTAGGACAAAATTAGATCCAGGAAAATCTAGAGAAATATTATGCCGCTTGTCCTGCATGCCAATGTGCAATGTCTCAGCAGGCCCAAAAGGGCTGTGAGAGCAGTGGAAGGAAATGGAGGGAACAATTTTGGCAGTCGTAGAAGGCAAGCTGACTGTAGGAATAGAAACATGGGCGATGGAAACATTTTTCCCCTACTCAGCAGGGTTTGAAACTTCGATAACAGGGGTTTCCAAAAAAACCGTGTTATCAGTGGGTGGCAGATGGGAGGCGGGAGCTGAAATAGGCTGCTTGGGGAGCTTGTTACGGTGACTGACAGTGACCCATTCATCTTTTTTTCCATCTTCTTTCTTTCTAGCTTCTTTTTTTCCAGCCTCAACCGGTTGAGTAAAAGTATCCTTGGGAGTAGGCTTGGAACGAGGCACTACCAGAGGGCAGTCCTTAATCTTATGCTTTGCTGATTGACAACGGAAGAAATTATTAGGAAGGTTAAGATAGAGCACTATCTAGGTGAAGGTGGTATCACCAAACTGAATCTCTATGGACTCTTTAAGGTCCCTAGAAAGGTCAACCTCAACACAGAGCCTCTTGTAAGGGTGTGGATTAAGAAAATGATCATGCTTGAGACATATAACCCTACCAATCTTTTGTGCTATGGCTTGCATGAAAGGCCAACAAGGTAAGGGGAGACCAGGGAACTCGACCCACACTGGGACCTTGAGCTTCTTGTCATCAGAGATAGAGAAGTCATGAGACTAGTGCTGGAAAATTAACAGCGAGGTCCTGATATTCCAGGGACCTTTGGCAAAGATAGCCTCCACATGGGAGGGGTTAGAAAAGAAAAATAGGAAAAAGCCTTTAGTAAGGCTCTGAATGCCTTCCAGGCAGATTCTGTGAGGAGTCTAGTTCTTCACAACCCAGTCCTTGAGAACATGTTCAGGGGGGTTGCGACCCAGAAAATAACCAATCAGGGTGTGCGATTCAAGCCAAGTGCATGCATCATTGAATTCATTAATGGGTAAAACAATGTCCGGCTGAGCCATACCTCATGGAATACTTTGGGTACAAACTTGCAGGGGCATTTGCTTGGTGGTGCCATTGCTATCTGAAACCACACCAACACCAGCATCAACTGCTTGGTGGGAAGTGGCCGGAGCCATAAATACTAAGCTATTTCCCACAATAACTGCGGTATGTGTGAAGGACGAAAACACAGAGATGGACGCAAGGTGAAAAAACCCTAGTAGAGCATAGACCAAGCATTCCTCCAGAACCAAAAAAAAAAGTAACTTTTAGAACCATCAAATTTCATTTTGTGAAAAATAATATCTGGAGGTTGCCATTTGATGTTGACTCTTGCTGACTATTTTGGAGCTTTTAAAAGGAGGTTGTCTTTAAACGGTAGAGAAATATGGAACCATTTAGCCAATATATTAGATTCTGAAGATGTGTACAAGGAAGAGAGAGATTTGAGTTTCATTGTGTAAGCACTGACACTCTATGAAATTTGATCTTCGATCTGTTCTATAACTTTCTTGGTCAAATGCTCCTAGTTTCTGAAAAATCACTTGTTCCTCTCCAACAAAAAAGCTCCACAACACTATACAAGGGGATACTTTGCAAAAAAATATAAAAAGGGACTCTTGGTGAAGAATGGGCCACAGTTCTAACATAGTAGATAAATAATTTGGTAAGTGGGTTATCCAATTTAATTTGTCTTCTAGCTATTTCCACCAAGTTTGTGAGAATGACCATTGGAGAAGTATATGGTCTAATGATTCTGCATGTTGTTTGCATAAAATACAGTTGAATCTTGAGATATACCAAGTTGGGCTAGCCTTGAAATGGTTTTAATTCTATTATTTTAGAGACAACCATACAAAAGCCCCCTTCTTTGAAAGAATGGTGTCATTACAAAAGCCCCCTTCTTTGGAAGAATGGTGTCATTCCAAGAGAAAGAGAAGTCTCTGAATTTATGAGATGGGTCATTGAATCTTAGTGATTGGTAGCTTTGTTTGACTGTGTAATGGCCTAATTTGATTGGAGAACAAATTAAAAAATATGAGTCATCCTATAATATTAGTCTTCTTTGGTTGGCAATTTATGTAAGGGAACTTTTTTGATCTTGATGAAATGGCAGAAGTGAAAAGTCTTTATAGAAAAAAGAGAAAATACCTCCTCATTTGAGAGAGTGAAATAGTTTTGAACTTTTAAGCCCCAAGTTTGTTGAAGAATATATTTTGCCTATTGAAGATGAATGTGAAGGAAAGGAGGAGTTTTTTATTTGAAGATTCCTCCCAAAGCATCAATTTTTCTCCATATTTTATAATCTATGATAAATATGGAAAAATAATCTCTTTACTACGAACACTAAAGTTCCACGTGATAGATAGATACTTTTCGAGGATTAGAAATGGTGAATATTTTATTTGAATAGTTGTTATCCAAGTATTTATCTTGAATAACTTGAAATCATTTGGAGCAAGACAATTTTCTCTAAGCCTTATATTTCTATCATCGAGTTTATGAATGTCTGACACATTCATTTTTTGTTTCACAAATGGCTTCTAATGAAATGAGAGGAAGTTTTCTCTTATTACCTATGTAACCTTTCTAGAAAAAATCTATCGTACATTTTTCCTAAGAAGGAATGACCACCTTTGGGGTGAGAAGTACTAACATGATGTAGTTAGGGATGGAACTGAAGACTGATTTGATCAAAAGAATTATGCCTGATATTGAAATTCATCTAGATTTTCAAGAAAAGAAGTAATATAGGAGAGGATATCTGATTAATATGATGTTTTTTTAATCCCTTGGAGGAAGAGAACCCCAAGATACTTACAAGTAAAAGTTTCATATTTAAAACCCAAAAATTATTGTAGCTAGCTCCTGAGTGAGAGTGATGTCTTCAAAAGGAATTTTTTTAATTTTGCTAGATTAATTTATTGTCCAGATGCCTAACAATATTTTTAAAGAGTGTGTTTAATAGATATGGCCTCTGCCACTGTAGCATGAATAAAATGGAGGGTTTTATCCATGAACAAGATATGAGTTGAAGATAAAGACATGTTTGGAATGACCACACCTTTTGAAGTGTTAATGGACTACTTATGAAAAATGAATCTTCTATGGCCTTTTATCAATATGATGAATAGATAAGGTGAGAAAGGATTTCCTTGTAAAATTCCTTGAGTAGAGGAAAAAAAGCTACAAGGTTTTCCCTTTACTAAAACTTAAAATTTAGCTTGTGAAATGCAAGATATTATCCATTTACACCATGTCTTATCAAAGCCTATTTTATGGAGGATCTAAAGTAGAAACTCCCAACTTACTTTATCATAGGATTTCATCATATCTAGCTTGATAACCATTGAAGATGGATTATCAGAATGAATAGAATGAAGTAATTCATGTGTTAGCAATTCTCCTTTCACTGTTTCTCTCCTAGGGATAAATCCACCTTGTTTAGGAGATATAATAAAAGGTATTATGACAGAAATTATCTAAGACATTAAATTGCTTCAACATTGTTTTTTTCTTCCTAGATTCTTTTAAAACTAAGTAGATACAAGAACCACTAAAATCTCAGCACTTTAGGAAAACTAGTACAAAAAATTTATCTTGTCTAGGATCCTTATCTAGGGACAATGAGAAGACCACTTTCTTCACTTATTCCAAAGTGAAAGGATAGGTAAGGAGAAGGTTTTAAGAATTGAAAATAGCTATGAAATGTGGTCAAGAATTGTAGAGGAGAAGAAAGGATCATTTAGTTATTGATGAGATGAAAGAAAGTCTAAAAAGTAAGCCACAACTTTTTCTTGAATTTTTGATTCTTCTCTAATAACTTGACCATTTTTCCTTGATTTCGAAAATAATGTTGTAGTGTTGTTTAATCTTGGATGAAGAGTGAAATAATTTTGTGTTCATGTCTTTGTCTTTGAGCCATACCTCATGAGACTTTTGACTCTATAAAAATTCATCTCTTAATAACTCTTCTTCTAGGTCCCCTTGTAGTTTATTATGAATCTCATAAGTTTTTTCGGATAGGTCACTATGAATAATGTCTTTATTTATAGCATTTAACTAATCTTGAATTAAAATCTTCTCGTGGAAAATATTTTTAAAATGAGATAAATCCCACCCCTTAATATGTTCTTGAGAAAACTTAGTTTCTTTGTTAATTCAAATATTTGAGAGCTGAGAACAATAGGAGACTGGATCCACCACTATTTTAGAAAAGGCATAAAAGTTGGATCTCCCAACCACATTTTTTAAAATTTGAAGTGTGATTTTATCTTCTATTTTGGGACACCCAAAACGATATCAAACTGAAGGGAATAATGATTTTAAATCGTAACTTAGTTGAGGATTGTGTTGTCACAAAAACCTGTTTCTATGATCCAAAGAGTATTAATGAAGAATCTATCTAATCTTACGACAATATTTATGAAGCCTTTATGCATGTTTGTCCATATTATTAGGGTTTGACAGAACCTGGGCAATATAAGAATAAACAGTTATACATAGAAACAATAGAAGAAAGAAACTAAACATAGATAACACATAGATTTAACATGGTTCACCCAAAACCTGGGCTATGTCCACCTACACAGCCGTCCAACCTTTCTTATTATCTAGAAAAAACATACAACCTTACAATCCATTATACATCTCAAACGCTTATAACATGTGTTTTAGGGCAACCTCTAAAATCAACCATTTTAGGGTTTTACAATGTCGGTCTTCTTTATCCTGAAAAAGAAAATCTCTTTCCTGAAAAAGCACCAAAAAATGTCAGCACAATATCAACACCTACTACATGATCAGTCGCTACAATATCAACACATTACTAGACCATTAGAAGGGAAACAATCATAGAGTCCATTTTGGGATACAAAATTATTGAATTCTAGTACAACCATAAATTTGCATTAGATGATAAGATTGCATTAAAATCTCCAACAACTAATATGTGTATACTCCCCAAACATGAAATAACTTGTGTCAAGGACAACCATAAATGTTATTTTTTGGTATTTATTTTTTTCCCATAAATATTGAGAACAAAGAAGGAAAGTTAAAATAAGTTGTACTTTACCCATATCCAATTTGCATTATTTTATGTAGAAAGAGTTGAACCTTGGAGATTCTCCATAGGATTTCCAAACATCTAGAAGCCACAATCAGAGGGGATTTAACCGCTGACCACAATTTCCACCTTTTAAGAAATCTTTACTATGATCTACAGAAATATTTGTCTCTTGAAGAAACATAATTTCTGCCTCACAAGATTCGAATTGAATTTTGACAAGGAATTTATTTTTAGGGGCATTAATTCCCCTAATATTACAAGACAATAGCTTCATTGAGGTTTAGGAAAGTGGCTAGTTGTCCTTGACGTGGTGATTAAATCTGAAATTAGGATAGAGGTTGCTTCCTTTGATTTTCTTGGTTTGAAGGTGGAGTCTAAGGTTGATTGAATTCTTGCATTTAGTTCATCATTAGTTTTTTTTCTCTTTAGGAGAAGCCCTCTATCTTTCTTAGTAAGTATACAACAAGGGTTTTGGGCCTTACTAAATGTTGATTGGGAAATGGATAAGTACTGTGAAAACAAAGAAGTCTAACCTTCTTGTACATCCGTCAACATTACATCATTTGGGTTATAATTCTCCTAGAGCACTTCATTAGCTAACTCTTTAACTATTTGTTCTGCTTTATTAAAGAGTATGATTTACAATATAATTTCACAGTTCTCTTCCTAGAGGTATTCTTGAAAATAAGATTTGTTCCACTTAGAATGTAGCTAGTCAAGCTGATGTTGTTTATCCATTTTTGAGTCTTCTATATGGCCATTTGGTTGGGAAAACTTGGGACAAGATTTATTTTTGGTGAAATCATAACAGTAGCCTCATGTGGAGGGAGATGGGATTTTTTTTCAGAAGTTGTGGAAGTGAAAAGTTTCTTTCATGACTTAGTTATATCCTTTAAAGGGCTACTTTCTAGAGAAAAATCATATTGTTTTAGGCTCGTTAATTCTTGGAGCTGAGAAGATTTTATATTCATAGAAAAAGGACATGTATACTCCATGGGAGGGGTGTCATTGGAACCTCTGATGAAAATTCTTTATTGAATGGTACAACTTGTGGTTCTTTTGCATCTTTTCTCTGACAAAAATAATCTCTCTCTGAATTCAATGGTCATCAATTTGCATGGTTAATTCATCTAGAAATGAGGGTAAAGGACAATTGAAACCTGATTCCTCAATGTTTAATATACCAGGAAGACCCAAAGTTTCATTCATGTTATTTAATCCTTTGTGGAATTGAGCAATCTATGTTCTCTATAGTGATCTCATTAGAAATTATTCCTGATTTAGAATTGAACCATTTTTGGCAGTCATTATTTTATGAGGTAAGACTTCCTAGAAAATTATTAGGACAATGCTCATCTACACATGAACCCTCAAATTATGTAGCTAGCACCAGATTATCTTTGTTGATGGTTAGCACTTTGTCTAGAGTGAGTTCCTTGGAGGTGTTAGTAGAACAATCCACATCTATGTGGGATCCCCCAATATATGTATATAACACTATGTTTGCCTTCAAATATTGACTATGATTTTATTGAAGGGTCAAAAGGCTAGATTTAAGGATGGATACTTGTAGACTTTGATATACTCTCATGTGTGGTTGTTACATGCTAAGGTGAAATGACCTAGAAAATCTTGTCTTGCAAAAATTTAGGGAGGGTCATTTATCACCAAACTTTGATCATGAATATCATTCTTGGAGTGAAGGGCTAGAGAAACTGGGAATGCATTAATAGTATCGAAGAGAACACACTAAAACATGGAGAGTTTGCAGTTGTCAACAGATTTGAGATCATGAGATAAGAAAATCTCCAAAATTTATTGTTGATAATTTTTAGAATATCTAATTCATGATATTTTAATGGAAAAGTTGGCAAGGTAACCTAAAATAGAAGGCATATTTTAGTCATGGACAAAGGTTAAAAATTAGGGGCCAATACATGTGTTTAAAGACCCAAACCTTCCATGACCCATCTTTTATGTTTTTTTGTGTTTCATCTCTATCAATTTTGTTTGAAAAGATAACTATGAAAAACCACATCCATTATCTATGTTGAAAGCATCATGAACTCATCGCCAATTAAGAGACATCCAAGAGGACAACTGTGACTAAGTAGGGGAGAAATCCAAAAACTTGCCTACTAACGTTCTCCATCGAAGCTCAATGGATTACTTGAGAAGTTTTGACTCTAAGAAAGTGATCTTGAGTTTTCCTAATGTCGTTTGTAGTCACTTATTTGCAGGGACACTGAAGCTTCTAGTGGCAGAAGATTTTGATCCCTTTTGCGAACCCATTTTTTGATGTTGTATTGGATTTGAAGAAACCTAGGGTTTTTCTTGATAGAGCGATATTTATTCCTCTTGGTTCTTGTTCTCCGATTTTCCAATAAACTTTTCTTGGCCTAGGGATGTCTTTGAGGGGTGTGAGATATTTTATACAAAATCATTTTGGAGAGGGTGTTGCCTCAAGGGCATATTATTAGGAAAGGATAGTGGATGCGGCCTTAACACATAATCCATAAAAGAGCTAGGATGAGAATCGTGGCCTCTAAGTCTACCATTAGACCAAGATTTGTGTGCCTTGTTGTCAAAAACGAATCTCAAACCAGAATCTCTAAATTATGTACCATGATTCCTAAGATTTCCTATCGGAGGATACACATTGCCCCTACCTGAGTGATGATGGGTATCGTGAAAGCTAAGTCCAACATTAGGCCTCTGCAATCCATATGTCGTGTTGGCATAGTTGACTCTGGAAGCAGACTCTCTGAGCCCTCCTTGGGTCTGAGGGTTTCCCATCGAAAGACGTGTTCAACCTCTGCAATCCATGTTAAAAGTGAGACTGCCTAAAAGAGTTAGTTGTCACATTAGATCATAACCATTGATGAATAGAAATAATATAGAA
This sequence comes from Thuja plicata, assembly GCA_018584345.1. Taxonomy (NCBI): domain Eukaryota; kingdom Viridiplantae; phylum Streptophyta; class Pinopsida; order Cupressales; family Cupressaceae; genus Thuja; species Thuja plicata. The sequence goes on along the minus strand of MU227784.1, from coordinate 281,080 downwards.
CACATGTAAAATAATAATAAAAAATATAAATAAAATATGAAAACCTTAAATATATTTCATGTTTCAATTATCATTTAATATTAATAATGGTCCTTATTTTATTAGTATCTAACATTTCAAAATAAACGCTAATTTTTTCATTATCTTTATAATTAAGATATTTCGGAAGAAAATGATTTGTCGTAATAACAATGATGAATTGCGTCTCAGAGACGGACAGCAATCTTCATGGTTGGGTGAAAACTATAATGTTAACATTAAAGCAACACAAGTGCGAGAAAAAACGTGGACAAGCATTCAGACAACAAATTCTACATAAGTATGCTAACGAAGTTTCGCGTGACAAAGATTTAAGAAAAGGAAAGAGCCGGTCATTAAATTTACAAATAATCTATCAGATTCGGTAACTGTGACGGTATCAACGCCTATATTTTTATGTCTGAAAAGACTATAAAATTGAAACTATTCATCACATGGTAGACTGAGTCATTCCGTCCTCTTACGTAGCTATGACGAAAACCACTTGTCTATATGTCTTTGTAAACCATTCAAACGGACTCATCCCGCGCACAATTGACTAATTCCTGTAATTGTTCAAACGAAAATCTATCCACCGTTGTTTGAAAAAGTATTCCAGATTATGCTTTTCTTGAGATAAACAAATATACTTCACCGCTCATTCCAACGATTTCCCCTATAAAATACCTACTTTGGGCATGCTCAATCATATCAAGCTCTCCTTTTCCATTTCTCATACCGTCCAACATTCTAGGCCAATTGGAAATGAAAACTTCCGCAACAATGATCAAGGCTTCCCTGAGCTGCATGTTGTGGCTTTCCATAATCTTGAGCACTAATGCATCAGATCCAGATCCTCTGCAGGATTTCTGTGTGGCTGATATTACTCAATCCAATGTGAAGCTCAACGGTTTTGTGTGCAAAGACCCAAAGGATGTGAAAGCATCGGATTTCTTGTTCAAGGGACTTGCTACTCCACTCTCAACCAACAATAGTTTTGGCTTCAATATCACCGCAGGTAATGTGGAAACATTCCCGGGACTAAACACACTGGGAATATCAATGAACCATGGAGTTTTTGCCCCTGGTGGTTTGAATCCCCCTCATATTCACCCCCGTGCTACTGAGATCATATTTGTAATGGAGGGCACTGTTTTGGTTGGTTTTATCAGCACAAATAATGTGTTGGTCTCGCAAAAGTTGGAGAAGGGAGATGTGTTCGTGGTTCCAAGGGGGTTAGTGCATTTTCAGCAGAACGTGGGGGCATCATATGCCACTACAATTACTGCTCTTAACAGCCAGCAGCCCGGTGTTCAAGTGGCTGCATCTTCCATCTTCGGGGCCAATCCTCCCATTCCTCAAGATGTATTGACCAAGGCATTTAATATCAATGACAAACAGCTGAAGGAGTTGATTGCTGGACAAACCTCTTGACCTGCAACGCCAGCTGTCGGGCATTGATCAGTCGTTGTTGCTCTAAAAGGATAGACCATTCTGGAGAGACAAGATACCATCTTGTCTCTCTTCGAATGTTCTTACTCCATTTGATTTATTTCTTTCTTTCAGGCCAAGCTGAATAAATACTTCACTCAGTTGACCCCACTTAGTTTGTTTTTGATGACTCAGCTTGACATTTGATATATTACGTGGCAAGAGGTTTCAACGTCTGATCATAATTAGTTTACTTGACTTGGGTAAGGCACTTGAGTTTGTGGGTGGGCAATTATGTGGTTAATTTTCACTTATACATTTGTGTGGATTCCAAATTATTATTCATTTGATTAAAGGGCAATAATGAAAAAGGGAAGCCGGATCTCAAAACATGTTTTATTTTCGACGAAAGGCTTTGTTGAGAAACTTTTTTATGAACCCTAGCTGCCACTGCAATTGGTTTCGAATGCTCTTGGGAATTCTGAGAAGTTACCAGGTTTTAGTTTTTCATATGTTAATCTGCTGCTGTTAACAAAGTGAAGAATGACATTGTTTAAATCACCCACGGTGGTTAATGAACGGGTATAATTTTTCATCAGTTACAGACCTATGTGAGTATGCTTCTCTAGTTTAATGAGAACTGGTAACTAAGCATCTTCTCTGCTTAACAATTTTAAAAGGATTTTGTTTATTTATCGACAGAAAAGATGTATTTGTTTGCTGTGATTAAAGTTCTATTGAAAACTATGATACCTTCACAGGAATTTTTGCATACGATGGTTATTCTTAAAGAATCACTTATTTGAGATAATGTTTCTTAAACAGTACAGTTATTTAAGCTGAACAGAATGGAAAAAGCTTATATTCTCGTTACCGAGAATGTGGTGTTGTTAACAGTTTTAAACCCAGGTTGGGTTTATTCACCTAGGGTTCCAGAAAGCAGTTTGATTGGTTTTTCTTCAAAATGGATATTGATCTTAGTTGATTCAAAGATGTGAAACAACAGTTTAAATGTAACCATAGTTACACAGTTTCAGTTGTAATAAATTGTTGAAACTAGTTCTAAATCAATGAATGTAAAGATACCTTATTCCTATATTAGGATGTATGGGTGTGCACAAACGGTGTGTGAAAAAGTGCATAATCATATATTCTTGTATAAGAAGTTGGTTGTATTGAAAGACAATTCATACAGTTATGTGTGTATAAAATGTAACCATAGTTACACAGTTTCAGTTGTAATAAGTTGTTGAAACTAGTTCTAAATCAATGAATGTAAAGATACCTTATTGCTATATTAGGATGTATGGGTGTGCACAAACGGTGTGTTAAAAAGTGCATAATCATATATTCTTGTATAAGAAGTTGGTTGTATTGAAAGACAATTCATACAGTTATGTGTGTATAGATGTATGAAATCTGAAGAATGCATTGATATAGATATATAATTTAGATATGATTTATTTGTAAAGAAGGTGGGGTTGATGCTTCATATAGTTAAAGTTACAGAAATGTTGTGAGGAGTTGTTGCTCAAATAAAAGGTGTTTCAATTGAGTGGTTTTTTTTTCTCCTATGACAAAACCAATTTGTTTTTTTAGGGTTTTTCCACTTGGCACAAATCTCTTGTGTTGTCTCTTTTTGTGAGTTAGATTTTACTTTGACATCTTGTATCTAATTCCTTATGTGCGCTTATAGTTGATTTGGTAATTTACAGTTTGAAATTCAAATCTGTTTAAAATATATTAAAAGGTTTCATTTATGCTCCATTTTGATTCGCCCCCAACTCCCCTCTCAGAATAGCATTCACTTCTAACAAGTGGTATCAGAGCTAAGGGTTCTTTACTAGGTCTTCCTATAGGGATTATCCATGGTCATTTGGAAGTATCTGTGGCACAAGCTTAAAGTGCCTCTCTTAACTGAGTCCCATTATTTGATGGTACATACTATGTTTTTTGGAAGGTCATGATGGAAGCCTTTATAAATTTCTTAGATGTTCGTATGTGGGAAGCTGTTATTACAAAATATACTATACCTAAAACCATACCTACTGATGTCAATGCTAAAACTACTTATGAACTTGATAAGAGGGAAAAATTTTCTATTTTATGTGGTCTCACAAAAGATGTGTTTGTCAAAGTGATGTATTGTCAATCTACTAATGATATATGGGTAAAATTAGAAACCATTTATCAACGAGATGAGAAAGTAAAGGAATCAGAGTTAATAACTTTGAGAACTCAGTTTGATGATTTGAAAATGCGTGAGGATGAAAACAAAGCAGCCTTTTCTTAAGGGTTGATGAAATACTAAATGCTAGACGAGGACTAGGAGAGGAAATTGAGGAACATTATGTAGTTTCAAAAGTAGTTAGAACTATTTTGCCTAAATTTGATACAAAAATTTCTTCTTTGGAAAAGAAAGAAAAAATTCTCCAAAATGACATTACATCAGATATAAGGGACTCCAACTGCTAATGAAATGAGAATCAGTCATAATGTTGGTTCCACTTCAAAAGAAACAACCTTCAAGGCTGAAAAACTAGATGAAAGTGATTCAGACATAACAAATGCTCTTGAGGCTTTACTAGTTTGAAAATTGAAAAATAAATATCAAGGAAAACCCAAATATTTTAATTGTGGGCAGTTAGGACACTTTTATACAAAGTGTCCCTTTGATGATCAGAATGAAGAATATGAAAAATCCTTCAACAAGAAATCATGGAATCAAAATAAAAGATTCAAAAACATTAAAAAGAAGAGTCTTTTGTCAAAATAAGACTCTAATGAAGAATCAAATAATTCGGGAGAGGAAGGAGAAACATTGTTTATGGCTTAAGTAATGAATGTAAAAGTACCTAAACTCATTCAATCATAACCTTCATCTGATTCAGTTGAAGATATAAATCTTGAAGAAGAGCTACTTTGCTCCTTGCAAGAGATAAAGAAGTTAAATAAAATAATTTCTACTCATGAGAGAAATAATCAGGAGTTACAAGATGAATTGAATAACACAAATCAACTTATTGAAAAACAAAAGGTTTTGTTACATGAAAATAAGAGAAAGTTGACATCAATGCAAAGTTAGATTAATCAATTTGGTTCAAAGTACAATATCATAGAAAAAGGCAAGTCTTCAAAACAGGTTTCAAATTATAACTTCAAAGGTTATTGTTTTAATTATAAACTATTTGGTCATAAGGCTTACAGTTGTAAACAAACTTCAAATGAACCCTTGTATTGTCTTAAAAAGACTATTAGATGTTTTAAATGTTTCTACTATGGTCATTTTGCAAATCAGTGTAAACTAAATTTAATGTCTAAGAAGGTGTGGAGGCCTAAAGGCATGAATATAGAAAAGTCCCTAGTTGTAGAAAAAACCTTATTTGCACACAAATTTGTAACATGGGTTTTGGACAGTGGCTTCTCTCATCGTATGACTAGCAGCAAGAATAACTTTACAACTCTAGAAGATTTTGATGGTGGTTTTGTCAAGTACAGAGATAACTCAGGTGCATATATTATAGTTTGTGGCTTAATTTTTTTGAATAAAGACTCTCTTATACATGATGTATACTATGTAGATGGTATAAAACACAATCTCTTAACTGGTAGTCAGTTTTGTGATAGTGGATATTTAATTTCATTTGATGCAAAACAGTGTTCAATCAAAAACAAAAAGGGAAAATTTATAGCAAGTGGATTTTCTATAGGTGGAAATGTTTATAATCTAATTGATTCAACAGTTCAGGAGTTGTCTTTAATTAATACTTATTTTATGACTCAAGTTGAAGGAAATTGGCTATGGCATAAAAGGTTAGGGCATATTAATTTTGATAATCTTGTGAGAATAAGCAAGGAAAAAAAGGCTAGGGTTTTTCCTTTAATCAGTAAACCAACAAATATTTGTGAAGAATGTGTTAAAGGAAAGAAAACAAAGACATCTTTCAAAACTAAGAAAAATATTTCTACCAGGCCACTGGAACTTGTCCATACTGATCTATGTGGTCCAACTAAAATGCAATGCATAAACAGTGAGAAATATTGTATGTTATTTGTGGATTATTATTCTAGAATGGTTTGGGTAACATTCTTTAAACATAAGTTTGAAGATTTTGCACGCTTCAAGAAATTTAGGAAAATGGTAGAAAGAGAAACTTACCTTACCTTGTTCAGAGAGCCTTACCTTGTTTGATGCCACTTCTTGGATAATTTTATCAATTAACTTGTATTGATACTTCTTTTCTGCTTGTTCTTCCATAACTTGTTCTGCATCTATATTCTGCTCTATGATTGCATCGATAAGAACAACTATTTTTTCCTTAAGTATAGCATTTGCTTCAAGTTTTACCTTAGGAAAAATTTGTTGGAGAATGTCTCTAGCCTTGTCAAGTGCCATTGTTTCCCTGTGTTTCTGATTCTTTCTCTTGTAGCTTCTCTGTTATGCTTCTTTGTTATTATCATCATATCATCAATAGCTGAGTCCTGTAAATCCTCATTTGTCTGAACAAATTTTCTTCTTTTGGTAGGTGCCCTAAATGGTTGTTTTTCCTTTGGTGTGTAAGGTTTCCTCTTATACACCTTTCCTTTTACCATGGGTGAAGGAGTTGCATCCTTTGTTGTTTAACTCCTTATTCTTGACTTCTTTGGTGGAGGAGGAGGTGGTGAATCATACTTCTCTTCCTTTGATTCATTTTTCTCTTCTCTATCACTGATGAGTAGGTGGTCCTCAGTTATTTCCTCCTTACCCTCTTATTCCTCTTCACCTTCTCTTTCTTGTTCTCCTTCAGAAGATATATGCAAGTTCTTTTTCAAATTCTTCACCATTCTTTTTGACTGTTTTACAACCTTTTTGACAACAAGATTTGTTTTAATCTTCTGTTTGGCCTCTTCATAGGTACCAAATCTTAGTTCCTTGTTGTCCACTAGTTCATTTAATAGTGCCTTAATGCACTCATTGGCTAGTCCTGCTTTGATTTCATATTCTAATTTAGAAAGCCATGATTTCCTAGGTACTACTGCTTGGATGTACGTGAAATTAGTATCTACCATGAAACATATGTCTTCTCAGTGTTCCTCTATCAGACTTTCAAGAATTCTTGTTCCGGCTTATAGCATTTCCTTAATGGTTTTGAAATACTCATGCATAACATTATCAAAATTTGTTCCTAGTGATTCTATGAATTCACCTATCTGAAAGGTTATGGGTCTACTTGTGTCCCATAAAAATTTTCCTATGGAAGGAAAGTATACTTCAAAGTAAAAGAATATTCTTATTATGAGGGAACCAAACTTACAAGTATTTGTCCTTGAAGACCTTATTGTGCACATGTTCTCCTCCAATTGATGTATCAGGATCTCTGCAAGATCCATCTTCTTTCCCTGTTTGATGATCTTGTATGTTTTTCTCATAGCTGTACTTGATATGCTATTCATTTGGCTTTCTTGGAAGATCTTATATCCAACAAGACATGCTCCAAACCTCAGCTCTACATTGGTAATGGTGTTGACCTTTAGTGCTCTTTTATCTAATTTAGCACTAGTCAATTTTTCCACTTCTGCCAGAAATGAGTGCTTGTGAGCTAGTGGTTTATCGATTGTAGGATAACCTGTGACAACATGAATAACATCCTTTTTTATTGCCTTTGGCTTGTTTATCCATAGAGTCTTGTTGTGAACTCTGCTAAGAACAATCTTTATCTATTTTGTTTTGAAGACCTTGGGAAAATGCAGTGCATTTGTGAGTCCCTTTACTTCCGAATGTTTATTCTCTTATTTGACCTTTCCAACATCATCACATAGTGCCCTATAGTCATTTTCTAGGTCTAGATCTCCTATTTCTGAGATCTTGCAGTGAATATAGGACCTTACGTCCTCTACCAGTAAAACCCTAGGTGGGATTCTGGAGAATACTCCAGAATCATTAGGTTGTGAAGCTCTTTCAGGGTGTAGCTTATATTTAGGTTTAGCACAAAAGCCTCTGCTAACAATCTTGAAGGATTTATTCTTATCTTCCTTAATTTTCTCAACTCTAGAAGTCGATGCCATCTTGTTTGCAAAAATTTAGGGCTTTTCACAAATAAAATAGTGCGTTCAGTGAGTGTGATTACTTACAGATTCTCTGTGATTGCCTGTGTATGTGAATGCTTCATGTCAAATTTATTTCTGCTAGGTCACTCTCCAAATTTCTCTAAAATCACTCTGCTCTGCTCTACTCAAAAATCATGGGTGTGAAAATGAGTTTACCTGTCAGGCTTTTATAACCTTTTTGTGCCCTAAGTTTTCATTAATGCTTACCAACTCATCAGTATATGAAGACTGATTTTGTTTATAGAGACATTCATAACATCTTCAGTGTCTCTACAAAGCGCCGGGGTTGCTAGCGGTTTTGGAAACTTCACCGATGATTTTCGGTGAGGTTGTGAAGACAGCTTTTGTTGATTCAACATTCACCATTATCTGTTGGTTTACACTTAGCTTGTGTAATGATCGATACATTTTGGTAAGTAGTCCTAACCTTTTTGTGTGTGTTCACCAATTCAAATTGTGCCCAATAACCGATGGTTTCTTTTTGATAGTTTAGAAAATAACAATATATTGCATCTTTATTCATGCTAATATTACAATATAAACTATGTGTAATGGAACTGATGCATAGTATAACTTGTCATAATGCAGCTCCATACTTACTTGTGCAATTTAGTTGGATGTAGTGATGTCACTGGATCCATTGGATGAGGTGTCACCATTTGCATTTCTTGTTCCAGCACCTTTAGTGTTTGTGGCTTTTACCCACATATTGTTTCTCATTCTCTTGACTTCATCAATGGTATTTCCATTGGGATGTGTACTTGTGTCTATCAGTCAGTCTTTGCAATCTTTTATCACATGTCCAACCTTATGACAATGCAAACATTCCATACCTAGATTGGTCCAACCTCTTGACCTTCTGGTCCACTTTCTCATACAATTGGTTGTAATATGATCATACCTTCCACATGTTGTGTCATTTACCCATGTGTTATAGTCCCAAACATATGAGTGACCTACTCTTGTTGGTTTTTAGCCTTTATCAGTTTCCTTTGGTGTTGATGCCTTGTTATTTTTATAGCATTCCTTATGTGTATGCCCATTCATCTTGCAGGTAGGACAGTACTTGTCCATATAGGTTTTTCTCTTTGGATTTGTCACTTTGGATCTGCACTCATGTTCCTTGTGTCCTTTCTTTTGATATTTATAACAATTACCAATAAAAGTAGATTGTGCTTGAGAAATACCTTTCATATTGCATTTGTAGATGTTTGAGGTGTGGCCTAGTTTTCCACGGTGATTGCATGATAGCTTCCTTGATCTTGGCACTATGAAAGCATTCCTCTGATCTGATTGATTAGAAGATTCACCAATCTTGTTGTACCCTAATCCTATGTAATTGTTGACTCTTCTCTGTCCATCAAGAAAATCATCCATCCTTTTGTTTCTATCTTCAGCCTTTTTGATCAATTCATTGTGTTGATTCTAGACTTTGATTTCATGCTTCAATTTTTTATTCTCTTCTCTTATCTCACCATTGATCTGTATTCTTTCAATCAGTTCTATATTTAATCTATTTGCTTCTTGACTCATAAAAATAATGTGGTTGGTAACCTCATGGTGATGCTCAGTAAGTCTTTGAATATCTGATTCTTTCTCTTGTAGCTTCTCTTTTATTTTCCCCCTATCATCAGTGGCTAGTGTTCTTTCATTTTCAGCTTTCTTGCATCATTCATGACATCAATTATTTTTACCATTTGAGTATCTTGACCGATTTGCAGCATATTGATTTGATCTGTCAGATGTAGATTGACCTCTTGTAGACTTGTAATTTCTTCTACTGATGTGTCTGAAGCTTTGCTCATTGATGATTCTATTGTATCAAAGTAATCTTGTATTTCTAATTATTTTTAGCCTTTTTCATTCAGCTTGGGTACCATAATCTTTCTTTCATCAAGAAGTTTTCTTAATTTGATTCTCGCCTCTTTATACTATTCATAGTTTATTTGCATCTGTAACTGCTCATTCTCAATAGTCATATCCAGTCTGTACTTTTCCATTGCTCTAATCTTTTCTCTTAAGTCTTTAAGCTTTTCAAGAAAGAGACTTAGCTCTAATACCAATTGTTGGAATTATATTGGAATGATGTACTGAGAGGGGAGGGGTGAATCAATACCTCTAAAAAATTTCTTGGTTAGCCCATTAACCCTTAATCATCAGTTTGTAAATTATCTTATCTAACTATTCATCTTTCTTTATGTATATGCAATCATATCATAAGTTCTTTAGTATGTAATCATAAAAGAAACATTCATGAAAATAGATAACACATGACACAAGATATGATATCGCAGAAAACTCCTGTTAGGAAGTAAAAACTGCGGTGGGGATTGTTACCCACAAAACTTCACTATCTACAGATAAAAAGGGGCTAGTTAAGGCTTATAATTAGTCACTTATGATGACCTACCCTGTTAAGAGTATAACAGTGGAGACCTGTTAAGATCTACTTCTTTTAAAGCTTTAGCAACACTGTTAAGTGTGCACTATGTTAAGAGATTTGTAAAGAACGGTTAAGTCCACCTTCTACAAAAGGATTTTAGATGTGATGCACTTGTTAGAATGAAACTACATAAGTCTTTGAT
>MU227784.1:237472-270909 GCA_018584345.1 Thuja plicata | reverse complement strand
ATCTCTAATTGTTGATAACAGATCCAATAAAGCTTCCTATGTATGAGTAATCATCCTTCCATGATTGAATAATACCTTTGTCTGCTTGTCGGTAGCCTCTGTGTGTTCTTGACAACTGATATGATCTATTTCTAAACTTTGTAGGAATTATGCCTTCTTCTCCTTAGATGCTTGTCGTGGCTATCAACAATAATGAATTGATAACTCACAATTGATTTGAGCATCTATTTATACTAGATTTTGGCTCATTTCTTGAATCACGCTTTGCAAGTTAAATCTAGATCCAAGTTTACAACTTGACCTTGATCTTTAGTTAGATATGTTTTTGATCCATTAGGATTCTTTAAAACATTTACATAAAGATTTCTTGACCCTCAAGTTACGATTTAATAAAAATTAAAACTCTATAAATAGAATTACATTGCTTTATCTGAAGTTTAAAACTCAGATCCACTATTTGCGGGTTCTCTAACTAACTGTCGATTCTGATGGTCAGTTTTCTTTATTGTTTGTGTTCCTTTCTTGAATTGGTCATCGGGTATGCCTTTTCTATTCTGTCGATTTTGTTCTCAAAACTGTGTCATCGGTGATGATCTCAATGTTATTTTATTGTCCCGTCGGTGATGTCCTATTCACTTCATCAGTGCAACACTTCTCAATGTTCGTCGGTCAATTCCATACTTAGCACTTTCTCGTGACCTTTGTGTTCTGTTGGGTATGCTCGCTATTCACCATTAATGCTTGTAACGATGATCTCTGTCAATGTTTTTCACTAAGTGTACTAATGGAAAAATTAATGTCATCAATCTCCCCCTTTGACATTAGTATCAAAAACATGATATGTGCAACATACTGAGTATGTTAGTATGTACACCTATGTATACTCCTTCCTTAGTCATTTGATTTGAATGACTCCCCCTATGTATATGCTGGTAAGTGTAAGTATATATACATATTATTTTGTGCTTTTATTTTCCCCTTTTTTTTGATACATATTGTACATAACTATCTTTATATATCTGTTCCTTTTGTACATACAATATATATTTCCTTTCTATTCCTCCTTTTTTGATTCTAAAGGAAAAGGTACTTACAACTTGTCAAAAAGGTGGAAATTTGAGGACTTGATCTCCTCCATCATCTTTTCCCATTTATCCTTTAGCATTTCTAGAGCCATGTGCTCCAGTGATATCCGTACATGTATATCATAGATGCTATCTACTACATACATCTCTGGGGTTGCAATAAGGTTTCTTGCTTCATAAATATGCTGATGTAGAATGGTAAGATTAGGTAGAATGTGTGCATGTAGTTCTATAATCTCGCCTCTTAGTTGTGTTTCAGTATCCCATATTTCTTGCCTTAGCCTGTTAGCCTCAATGACCTTGTCATGATATGCCTTGATGTTGTCTGCATTTGAGGTTAGGCTTTCTGCACTTGCAGTGACATTAGAATCTATCTGTGCTAGTTTGTCACTATTTTCCTTTGTAAAATTTTCAAGCGTGCACATCTTTTGAACTAAGGTAATTGCTTCCGCAATCATTGGCTCTAATTGATCAGTTAGTTTAAAGAGCATTACCTTGTTCAATGCCACTTCTTGGCTGATTTTATCAATTAAATTGTATTGTTACTTTTTTCTTCTTGTTCTCCCATAGCTTGTTCTCCATCTATATCTTGGTTTGTGATTGCGTCAGTAAGAATAGCTATTTGTTCCTTAACTGTAGCATTTTCTTCAAGTTTTACCTCAGGAACAAGTTGTTGGAGAATGTCTCTAGCCTTGTCAAGTGTCATTGTTTCCTTATGTTCTTGTATCATTTTCTTTTGAATGTCTTTCCTTTGACATAGCACTCCAAACTCTTGAAGTTTATCACTATCCAAAGTGGTAATATCCCAGTTTGGAACCTCTATTACTTCATCCAGTGTAACAGCCAAGTTGTCTTTCTTTACTATTTTCTTATTTTTCTTCTTTGGCTCGGTGGCAGATTGATATACTACCATCTATAAAGCTTGAGATTAGGTGGATTTAGTAGTTGAGGGTCAAGAAGATGAGGTGTCCTTTTATATCTGTTATGAGTCCATCGGTTGGTTTGGTGAAGACGTCTCCTCATTTTCCTTAGGTGTATCAACAGATGTATCTTCCTTAAGTTTTATACATTCATCCTGCTTGACTCCTTCACTTTTATCCTTTTCTTCACCCTTTCTCAGTGTATCCTCTATTTTATTATCATCTTTTTTATTTTTGTTGATTTGACACTCCTTGCTGATTGTCGGTTGCATCCTTCATTTTTGTATCTGCATCCTTTTGAGTGTTGGATGCAACTTTGTTTTCATTTTTATCCATATCCTTGGGTATATTATCATCTTTCTTAGATGATTTGTCCTGACTTGACTGGATATCAATAGCATCTATTAATATATTCATGTTTGTAGGTGTATTGACTTTTGCAGTGTCAATAGTTGTATCCTGTCCGTTGGTATTGCCCTTTACAATATTTAGGTCTTCATCTTTTTGAACTTCTGCTCTAGGGTCTTGTCCTGTGGTGTCATTGACAATATTGTCTAGTCATGATTCATCATTTATATCATCAATTAAGTTACCTTTTATTGACAATTCTTCTTTGGTAACTTTATCATCCTCTAAATTGATGTGAAATGGACTTGCTGGTGCCTGATCTTCTTCACTATTTTTAGGCCATTCTTCATCTATAATATCGATCTATTTCTGGCCAATTATTTGTACTTCTTCGATGTATAACTGAGCTATTGAGTTATTTGTTTGGGTCATATTTTCCTTCTCATAACTAGTCTCCTTAGTAGGATTCAGTATCTTGCTCCATGTATCATGGGTTTCTTGTTATAGCTCTATAAGCTTCTCTTCAATAACTTTATAAGCTCTCATTTTGGGTGAGAAACTTTTCACATATTTCTCCATGATTTCATTGATTTCTTCTATTTTTTATTCAAGAGGCATAAGAGAAACTAGTACTCTTTCTCTTATCATTTTCTCCTTATGGAGTCCAAAAGTGAACCTAGAAGATATTCTAATCAACAGTTCTTGTGGTACATCACGTGTAGTGAATTGTAGTGGGATATAATATTGTCTGCACATCTTAGCTATAAGTGCATCTTCAATCTTATTCTGTTCAAAAAAATCCCGTCATAACCATTTTCTAATATTAGGATATCCAAGAGATGGTGCTTCAGAAATGTACTTACATATTTAATCAATGTCTTTAGTGGGTGATGTAACCTTTGATGCTTCCTTTTCTTGTTTTGTAGTGTTAGGTTCATCCATAGCTGAGTCCTCTACATCCTCATTTGTCTGAACAAATTTTCTCCTTTTGGTAGGTGCCCTAACTAGTTTTTTTTCCTTTGGTGTGTCAAGTTTCCTCTTATACACCTTTCCTTTTACCATGGGAGAAGGAGTTGCATCATTTGGTTTTTGACTCCTTGTTCTTGACTTCTTTGGTGGAGGAGGAGGTGGTGAATCAGACTTCTCTTCCTCTGATTCATTTTTATCTGCTATATCACTGATGGGTAGCTGGTCCTTGGTGATTTCCTCCTTACCCTCTTGTTCGTCTTCACCTTCTCTTTCTTGTTCTCCTTCAGAAGATATATGCAAGTTCTTTTTCAAACTCTTCACCATTCTTTTTGACTATTTTACAGCCCTTTTGACAACAAGATTTGTTTTAATCTGTTGTTTGGCCTCTTCATAGGTACCAAATCTTAGTTTCTTATTGTCCACTAGTTCATTTATTAGTGCCTTAATGCACTCATTGGCTAATCTTTCTTTGATTTCATATTCTAATTTAGAAAACCATGATTTCCTAGGTATACTGCTTGGATGTATGTGAAATCAGTATATACCATGAAACATATGTCTTCTCGATGTTCCTCTATCACACTTTCAGGAATTCTTGTTCTAGCTTGCAACATTTCCTTAATGGTTTTGAAATACTCATGGTTAACATTATCAAAATCTATTCCTAGTGATTCTATGAATTCACCTATCTGAATAGTTATGGGTCTGCTTGTGTCCCATACAACTTTTCCTATGGAAGGAAAGTATTCTTCAAAGTAAAAGAATAGGCACATTATGAGGGAACAAAACTTACAAGTTTTTGTCCTTAAAGACCTTATTGTGCACATTTTCTCCTCTAATTGATGTAATAGGATCTCTGCAAGATCCATCTTCTTTCCCTGTTTGATGATCGTGTATGTTGTGCTAATAGCTTTACTTGATATGCTATTCATTCAGCTTGCTTGGAAGTTCTTATATCCAACAACACATGATCCAAACCTTAGCTCTACGTCGGTAATGGTGTTGACCTTTAGTGCTCTTTTATCTAATTTAGCACCAGTCAGTTTTTCCACTTCTGCCAGAGATGGGTGCTTGTGAGCCTATGGTTTATCAGTTGTAAGATAACCTGTGATGGAATGAATAACATACTTTGTTATTACCTTTGGCTTGTTTATCCATAGAGTCTTGTTGTGAACTCTGCTAAGAACAATCTTTATCCATTCTGTTTTGAAGACTTTCGGAAAATGCAGTGCATTTGTGAGTCCCTTTACTTCCAAATGTTTGTGCTCTTCTTTGAGCTTTCTAGCATCATCACATAGTGCCCTATAGGAATTATCTAGGTCTAGATATCCTATTTCTGAGATCTTGTAGTGAATATAGGACCCTACGTCCTCTACCAGTAAAACCCTAGGTGGGATTCTAGAGAATGCTCCAGAATCGTCAGGTTGTGAAGCTATTTCAGGGTGTAGCTTGTATTTAGGTTTAGCACATGAGCCTCTGCTAACAAGCTCGAAGGATTTCTTCTTATCTTCCTTAATTTTCTCAACTCTAGAAGTTGATGCTATCTTGTTTGCTAAAATTTAGGATCAATAATAGTATCATAGATTTTTCCCTTTAAGAACACACAGTTTTGTTGTCTTCTCTCCTTCAAAGATAGCAGTGTTCATAAAAACACTTAAGATGAACTCTTTTTCTAATGTTAGCAATGTATGAACTATGTACATGCATTTTCTTAGTTTGATACAATGCAATTGGCTCTTCTGTAAATGCATACTACTTTGTAACAACATTATTGTTCTCGACATTTGATTCACCTTTGTGTAATGTTATTTGATTCCTTATATGCATATCCATTCCATCTCAAAAAAATATTACATTTAACCTTCAATTTTGCAGAATTGAACAATAGTGTTACCTCATTATTTGATTCCAATTCATCTCCTTCTTTAGAACATTCTATTTTAGACTCACAAACTTTATAACACCATTTTTTCCAATTCATCATTCTTAGCATATGCATCTTACTTTATCATCACTATACTCTGCATATTTGATATTAATAGCATTCAAACTTGTAATAGCATGTATTTACCTTGTAGAAAGTGTCATGAATTTCATCTTCTTTCCTTCTGCATCTTTCAATTCTTGAACTTGTGAACTTCTATCTTTCTTCTATTGCATGTAATGCATCTTGTGAGGTTCGATCATGGGGTTGTGACACTCACTGCATTTTTCTTTTTCATCTGCAACTCATGAATTCATGGACCATACTTCTTTCTACATTTGAATACACTTCTGCTCATTTTGTTTGTACTCACCATCAAATTAATATGTTAGGTTAGTGGGCATAATCAACTAATCAATGTTTGTTTGTGAGTTCCATGTGTAATTACATTCATGCATGAATGTTGGTTGATTGGTTGTGTTTTACCACCTTAACATGTTGATATTTCTAAAAAGGGTTTCCCAGCTACAAGAACTAAGTCCCTTTAATTCGAATCTTCTGGTTTTACAAGCATCAACTCTTGACTAATGCAGAATGATAACCATAGATAGTAAAAGGTTTCATGAAGTTATGTCTCTTTGATACTATTATTCAGTTGATGTAGATGCATACCTTTCCATTTTATTGATTTTATTGGTAGATTTGCAGTTCTGAAAGTTTGATTATTGTAAGTTGTTTTTTGGTTTCCATGCATTGCTTAGATCAATTTGGATCTAACGCTTTTATATTTCCATGATGCAGGACAAGACCCTAGACCTAAAATGCAGAACTGACAGGAGGATTTTGACAAAGGACATGAAGACTTGGACAGAGTTCAGGCAACCAGCTCCCACATCATAGAGTCAACTTTTAGAAGGCAATGCTTGGACGCCTACTCATGATTCTATCATGCTTTCTTTTTTGTAATTACCTCTAAGTTTCAATATGAAAAATGTAATATGGAAGAAATATATGCTTATTACATTTAGTTTGAATGCACAATGTAATGATCAATTATGAATTTGAAAATCTGAATGTGATCAATACTTAGAGTACAATTTAATCTAATACTATGAATGTAATAAAAATGTATTTTATCTTCATTAGCTGAATAGAAATGTTAAATAAGTGTACCTTCATGCAGTTTTCTGTTGTTTATGATTGTCGTATTGCATGTGTAAAATTATAGTAACAGTGACGTTGTGTCAAAGACAAGAAAATAAGTCGCCCTAGAGGAAGTGGGTTTTTAGGAGTCGTGCCGAAGTGATGACAATAAGAGGTTGGGCCCTCTCGAGAAAAGGATGCACCAAGAGAAACATGTGTAGAATTTTCTTGAAAAGAGAAAGTGCAAGAGGAGGATGGGTGAGGAGTGAATAAATAGAAGCCTTCCAAAAATACAAGATGCAAAAGGAGTATGAATGCAACTAAGAATTTAGATGCAGGACTTGGGAAGTCAATTGTGTTGAAAATATGGTGAGCACATCTAGTTTTGATAATGGAAAAGGAGGTATGCATCAAGTGTTAGAAAACAAAGATGACAGGGTTCCTTTGCATGGACTAGATGCTCAAACAAAGAACACTATAAAATACACATGCATCAGTAGCTACCAGTCACAACCCACCAAGATTTAGTAGATCGAGGTAGTGGTGAGAAGGTTTTAACTGACACAAAAAGATAAAATCAACATAGAAGGCCTCATGACCAAGCAGTCTTTTAGTCCAAAGTTCTTTCCATGAACAAGATTAAGTGATGAAGGATTTATAAGCTGGCGCTAGAAGGATGCGGGCAAGGATAGGATTTGATTTGATTGAGATATTTGTTGGCAAAAGTAGTGAAAAGGATGAGGAGAAAGGAGACAAAAATGTCAGTCAGAGGAGTCAAAACATGATTGTAGTCGTAGGAGTCAAAACGTCACTAAAAGAAAAAAAATGCAGTGATGCGAAATGAAGGAAAGCTTTATTGCAATTTTCTAAAGGATATTTGATTTTTTTTTAATTTTTTAATTTTTTGGTTTTTTTAGAATTTTTACGCATTTAAGTTGTACAATGGGATTAATGATACAAAAATATACAGACGACAAAAGAAAGTGAAGAAAAATGGAACAAAAAAAAATTTCAGGAAAAATAGGGGTGGGGTGGACAAATTAGGTCATTTTTGAATAGTGATTGGAGGAAAAAGAGCTGTAGAGATAAAATATTGCTAAAGAGAGGCCTTAGGGGGAGTTGGGCAAGCGCATCAGGATCCATAGATGAACCAAAGAGTGGCCAACATCAGTGAATAGCTTAACCAAGGCCTAGCATTTTATTTTTTCTAATTTTTAGTGGTTTGGGAAAGGGGGAAGGTGCATTTATTAGGGGTAAAATAGGGCTCAAACCAGAGACGTTGGTTCTTGAATTAGTGTCTGTGCGGATGTTGATGAATAGTGATTGGAGGAAAAGAGCTCTGGAGAGAAAAGCTGGTTGAAGACAAGTTGGAGGGGCAGCTGGGCAATCGTGTTAGGATCCACGAACGACCCACAGAGTGGCCAGCACTGGTGAGTAGCTTAAGCAAGGGCTAGCATTTACTTTTGTCAAAGTGTTAATGCTTTGGGAAAGGGGGTAGGTGTATTTATTAGGAGTAAAAGGGGGCCCAAAATAGAGATGCTAGTTCCTGAATTAGCGTCTATGTAGATGCCATTCCCTTAACCTGCATCTATGTAGATGACTATTCTAAACTGGGGTCTACGACGATGTCAGATCCAGACCCTTATCTTCAAAGAAAAGGGTCTGGGAGCATTACGCTTTGAGACACCAATTGAAGAACCGACATCTCTGCCCAAATCGATGTCTATGCCAAAAGGGAAGACCCCGAAGGGGGAGGCAAACAGAAGGATCTGATGGAGATTGAGGATGGGTCAGAAAGAGACCTAGGGAAATAATGCCCCATTCTAGGAGGGGTTATGCTCGAATTGAGAAGAAAACTAACATGATTGTGGTGGTGTTTTGGATTTTCCATGTGCAGTTTCTACCAATAGGTTTGAGGGAGCACTGGCCACCCATGATGGAGTTGGAGGGCCAATTGATAGAGGTAGAGTAGGGTCTAATTTCTATAGTTGGGTTAGATTATGTTCCCCGATGGCCTCAGCTAAGGGCACATAATGGGATGATGACCGCGCTCATCGAGAGATGACACATTGATATGACAATGTTCCATCTATGTACTAGAGAGGCCACGATCACCCTAGAGCATGTGTGGAGGATCTTGCACATACCGATCTATGGACCAGTACCACAACATAGATTGGAGGAAAACAAGCATTATATGTAGCTGGAATTTAGTAGGCCAGTAAGGAGGATACCCTGATACAAAACCTAGATTCTGTGGCAGCCAGCAGTTGACAGGAAGTTGCGGAGGATAGCATTGTTTCTAGCAGGATTTATAGGAGGGAGGATGCTAGCAGACCTATCAAGACACAATTTTGGAATGGGATGGTCGATAATTTTAGCTGAGATGTTAGAGAAGGGCACTACATATTGCTGGGAGTATTTTGTCCTAGGAAAATTGTACCATGATCTATACATGGCTACATACTGTAGGGTAAGAAACATGGGGATAGGAGTTACGTTGTTACTGGTGTGGGATTGGGAGCACATCACGGTGCTTCGACCAATGAAAGTATGTGAGGAACAATAGTCCAAAGAGCCATATGCATATGGATACCAACTACCACTAAGGTATACATTAGTGGGACATACAGGGTACTTGGCGAGGTTGATCGATGAGATCAAATTTTTTTGCTGGACACCATGTAGGGCATATGAGCCACGGGGAACCATAGACTGGTAGAAAAGGGTGGAGGATGGAAGGGAGGAATTTCTATATTTCATTCATCCAAATAGAATATTTTCTTTTATGGAGGACCATCCTCAAGATAGAGAGATACCGACCATATCGGGTGATGCGTCAGTTTGGGTTACAGAAGGGGGTGGTGGCAGAGGATCTTCTACATCTTCATGTCACCAGGGAGGTTGGAGTGTGGTGAAGGTATACATATTCCCTAATGGTGAGATTCACATGGAGGATCCTTGTATGAGTGGACTGGATAGCCAAGCCCGATGTAGCTTATGTCCAGACAACTATAGATTATGTGGCCTGATGGGCTGCACATACACCCCTATGACTGACTCACCTAGTACAAGTGGCTACCGATGAAAAAATGATAGGTAACATGTACTTAGATGATAGTACAGTGGTTGGGGATGCCCCAGAGACATCAATAGCTGGGTAGAGGAGGACACCTAAGAGGAGACGAGTATGTTCACGCACTGATGCATAAAATCTAGCTCAGGGAGAGAGAGGGTGATGGTGATGGATAGGATCATGGGCCACAAGGGTCACAAGAAAAGGGACAAGTACAAGTACCTTAGGTGTCGATATAGGGACATGTGACTCAAAGACCACCAGTAGGATATGTATCATAGGAAATACATGACATAGTTGTCGCAAAGCAAGATAGCCTATAGACAAAATTGAGATGGATACAAGAGCTTTTGTCCATATCATAGGTGTTAAAGGCCAATATGCAGGAAGAGTTGGCCTAGATTCAGGGAGTACTGGGTATAGAGATAGCATGAGTAGATAGGGAAGAGGGTGCACTAGACACCTTATAAGGGAGAGTAGACTTAGGAGAGTTATTGATGGAGGGATTGATGACATAGGATGTCACTGTGCTGCGGACAAAGATATGCATACTCACGAACCAGCTAGGGACCCTTATTGATCAGATGGATTAGCCTATAGAGTAGGTGATTTCATTGAACTAAGAGAGGGATGTAGCACAAAGATGAGTAGAGACATATAGGGTTGAGTAAGATATCACTTGACAGGTAGCCAGCACATGGGGCATGGCATAGGTGATATCTGAGGCCTTTCTGCAC
This sequence comes from Thuja plicata, assembly GCA_018584345.1. Classification (NCBI taxonomy): domain Eukaryota; kingdom Viridiplantae; phylum Streptophyta; class Pinopsida; order Cupressales; family Cupressaceae; genus Thuja; species Thuja plicata. The sequence goes on along the minus strand of MU227784.1, from coordinate 260,707 downwards.
ACAAGGACATAGCTAGGGTAGGCCGAGAGGAAACCGACTATCATGTGTTATATCATGGGGCAGTGCTAGAGGGTCAGAGGAAGCTGACATACATAGAGTGAACTCAATTATAGAGTACAGGGAAGGCCTCACAGGGATCAGTGGGGATGCCACCACGTCCACCACCAGGACAAGGAGGAGGCGAGGGACCATCACATCCACCCATGTGATTCATCGGGGGACCATGACACACATTTTTGTATTTTTGGATGTGATGAGATGAGATGTATATGTATACTAGCACCTAGGTACATAGTCGATGTATTTATTGATGACAAACATTTGTATATTTTAGACATGGATTCTATATATGATGAAGACCTTGATGATTCTATGTGTTGATCTCTTATTATGTATGATGCATATGCTTATATTAGTATCGACACTGATGTTTCAGGATGTGATAATTTATGATTTACATGCTATGTGGTGTTTATGCAAGATGAGATGTTTATATATGCATGTATCTAGATGTATGTGATGCATTTGATGTATATTTTTTGTATTTTTTTATGAGATGGAATGTTTACTTTTAAATATGTAATGTATGCAAATATTTGTATGCAAAATGAAAGAATGATGCAATGAACCTAATGATAATGTAAAGATGATATGAAAATACAGGGATGGGGTGGGATGCAATGGATGCAATGAAACCCATTGTTTTTGGCGTGTGCCACTTTTGATTGATGAATTGAACAGGCAGACAGTAAAGGATTTAGCAAGGAAATTCAATGTGACAGAGGATTAGAATGTTAGTGTGATGGCGAGGAGATGAGAGACACATATATACAAGGAAAAAATTGAGCGATTAACTACAAATGAACATGTAGAAAAATCTCTAGCGAGACGAAGTGCAATTGGGTCATGTTGTTTGTTACATGCGATAGGTTGGAACACCTGGGGAATATGAAATGGATTCAAAGGATGGATGGATGATGGAACACAATTTTGATACATAATGATACGGTTCATTATGTCTGATGCATGTTGCCAGGTGTTCATCACCCATACATTCCCATGGCGTCTAATTGCCAAGATTTCATGATTCGATGAATTTTATTCCCTTTACACTCTTTTTTATTTTTTCATTTTTTCATTTTTTTTCATTTTTTTGCTGTTGTCCAAGTACCTGTTTGCCAGGTTTTCACCGGGACAAAAAATTTTCAGCTTTTTTTTTGAGATTTTTTTCAAGACTTTTTATATTATTTTTGTATTTCTTCAGGACTTTTTATTTTATTTTTGATAGTTTTTTTCAAAAATTGGGATATACTACCATGTCCTTAAGAATAAAAGCACCTAAGATGAATGATGTTTATGGGATCATTCAAATGATCTCTTTCAGGAGTCGAGAGTTGATATGCCCTAGAGTTTATGCATGTAGTGATGACATAAGGGCCATTCTAGGCGACTTCAAATTTTCCCTTCTTTTCACGATCTGTGCCCACCTTTTGATTCTCCTTAAGGAATAGATCTCCCACGTGGAATTTTCGTGGGTGAATCTTTTTGTTGTAGATTCTCTTAAGGCGGTTTTGATACAACCAGGTGATCATACACCTCTTGGAATTTCTCATTCAAAAGATCCAATTGTGTAAGGCATGCCACATGAAAGTCTTCATCTATATTCACATCCTTGAGTGATACACACAATGATGGTAGTTCAACCTCAATTTGTAATATAGATTTAGTGCCATAGACTAGGAAATACACAGTAGTGCATGTGGGAGTGCAGTAGGAAGTATGATATACCTAGAGCATGGGGTTAACTTGGAGATGTCAGTCACTACTAGTATCATTGACAACCTTCTTGAAGATCTTGAGAATGGTTTTCTTGGTTTCCTCAGCTTGGCTGTTACCTTAAGGAAAATATGGACTGGAATAGCGGTGATGGATGTGGAGGCATGCACATAGATCATTGACATGTTGGTTTTCAAATGGTGTTCCATGATCTGTGAAGATGGTGGAGGGATGCCAAAGAGGAATACAATGTGGTAGAGGATGAATTTTGAGATCTGGACACTAGTAGTGAGGGTGAGTGGAATTTCTTCAACCCACTTTGTAAAATACTTCATTGCTATGATTATGTACTTTTTTTCCTTCAGTAGAGCGGGGAGTGATTTTACCAATGAGGTCTAAACCCCAATAAGAGAAGGGCTAAGGAGGTGCAATAGGACGGAGCTCTTGTGCAGGAGGATGAATAATATTAGCATGATGTTGACATGGTAAGCACTTCTTGATGAACTCATAGTCATCATGTTCCATTGTGGGTCAACAGTATCATAACTATAAAATTTGTTCTACTAGGACCATGCCACTTGTGTGGGCACCACAGATCCTAGCACGTACCTCTTACAAAGACTAGGCAGCCTAGTTTTCATCTAAACATCTAGAGAGCACATTGTGATAGCCTCGACGATAAAGGGTGTTAGCTACACTGGGGTAGTAGGAAGCTCTTCAAATAAGGTTTTTGCATTGGGTATTTGTGAGATGGGGAGAGATGATATCATTCTATAGGTAAGCATATATATCATGGTACCATAGGGATTGGGGACCAACCAAGACACATACGCGATCTAATTCATCATTCTCATAAGTGGGAGCATGAATTTTCTCAGCTAATAATTCATATTGTGTATAGTCATGAGGAATCTCTTAGACAGAGCCGATTGTGGCCTTGGCATCAGAATCCTTATTTTGTAGTCATGACACTTGTGTCATTTATATGTGGAGAAAAATCTCTTTCATCTTATCAACCATCTCCTTATATGGCATCAGTTTGTCATCTTTTGTTTGATACTCATCCAAGACTTGTTTTATGGTGAGTTGGAAATCGTGGAAGACATGTATATCTATGATGTTCCATTCTATAACCGTGCGGAGTCCTACGACAAGTGCCTCAAATTCTACAAAGTTTTTCACGCAAGGGAATCCCAAATTGAATGACATAGAAATGTATTCACCTTGAGGTGTGACAAAAATTATTCTTGCCCCTACACCACAGGCTGTGTAGGATCCATCAAACTAAAGTTTCTAGGTGGGTTTCTCTTCTACCATGCACAAATTTTCATTTGGAAATTCTATGATTAGATGATTTGTGTCCACCAATAGTGCTTCTACTAGCTGATCTGCAATGAATTTCCCTTTAATGGCTTTTCTATCTACATTTTGATTGTCAAACTCACTTAGCAACATAACCAATTTTTCCATTCGACCAGTGAGAGTAGTTTTAAACAACATGTATTTGAGGAGGTCCAATTTTGAAATGATCTTGACTATGTGACTGACCATATAGTGGAAAAGCTTCTTAGTAGATAAAACCACTTCCAGGCATGCTTTTTGCATAGGGGAATAATTGAGCTCATAACCCACTCAGGTCCTACTAATTTAATAACTAGCTCTTTCCTTTCCTTCATCATCTAGTTGACCAAAGAGTGCCCCTAGTGCTATTGTAGTAGAAGACATATACAAGATGATCGGTTGACCTGGTACAAGTGGTACGAAGATGGGTGGACTTAAAAATATTATTTGAACCTTTCAAAACTCTTCTAATAGTGCGGGTCCTATTTAAAAATGTTATCTTTGCACAGAAGATGAGTAAATGGTTGACAATTATCTACTAATTGAGAGATGAAAATCTATACAGATTGTAATTTTCTGTGTGGGCTATGCAGTTGCCAGAGTATTCTTGGTGGAGGAATTTCCATGATAGCTTGTACCTTTTTTGAATCTATTTTAATGCCTCTTCTAGATACGATGAACCCTAGGATATTTCCAGATGTGACTCCAAAAATACACTTCTTGGGATTGAGCATTAGGAAAAAATGTCCAACTCGATCAAATACACACTCGAGCACGTCTAGGTGATCTTCCCTTTTGATTGATTTGGCTAGTATATCATCCACATAGTCTTCAAGAATTTTTTGGATCATGTGATGGAAGATAACACTCATGGCCCATTGATAAGTAGGATATTGAGTAGGATCTACTGAGTACGCATGTTTTTGTTGTGTCGAAGGTCTATTATTAGGATTTGGCTAAGGTTAAGCGGGTAGTTGAGTTTCCCTTGGAGTCTTAGCATTGTCTACAAGAGGTAGAATAAGTTCTTTCTATTGTGGCTGAGGAGGCGGTTGCAAGAATACAGGAGGTTGATATGGTCATTGTTGACCTCCTCTCCATTGTGGATTATGTTGCAAATTACCCTGTGGTGGCTGCTATCCCTTAGGGTTGCTACCAACTCCCTTGGGGATTTTTCCATTGCGTACTTTGATAAGTTCTCCACTGAGGCTAGGGACTATTCCAAGGTTGAGAATTATAATTCAACAGAGGTTTCCATTAATTATTATAAAAAGGACCACTAAAAGATAAAGGATATTGTGGCATACCTTGTCTTCGAGCCCATGGCCTCCTTTGTGCAACAAAGAACACTTTCTCATCATCTCGTTCAATTTGTTTGAAGTCAGTGTTGGAAATTATGTAGTATATGGTTGTGTATATTTTGTTATTTCTAACAACACATACGTCTAGTAAGATTTCTTGGTGTGAAGATATATTTTGGAATATCAGCTAAGTGAAAAAAGCCTACATACATAGACATTTCACATCATATAGTTGAACTATTTTTGTTGGCGAGCACAACATAATCATATGGATGACATGAAAGATTAGGCACATGATATATGGGATGTACTATAGTTTCTATTATGGTCCCTAGAAGATTTTTTCCATGGTGAAAGTTACAGTTTGGCAAAGTCATGTGAGTACAGTAAACAATGAAAATAGGGCATATGAATGGACACAACATTTTGAGACTTAACATAAGTTATTTGGTTAATATGATTTTTAGTTCTTGATAGGTCCTCGCTTATCTTGGTAGATGAATGTTCACATATTGTTTATCTTATTATGGGACAAGCTTGGATACATATTTTGTAATCAGCCGAATAAGAAATAAAGGTGATCGGGTATATATATGTGAACCTTGGGATGTGAAGTAAAATGATAAGTATAATGGATGGATAATGGTAGATTAAGTGGAGATTCTTTGATTATTGATATGATTTTCATCTTGAATTCATTTGGAATAGCATATGCTAGTACAATTTATTTTTTCTATTATAAAACTTCTCTTTATAACATGGATAGTGAGTCCTTGTAGAGAAATTATCTCTATTGTATCAACCCTAACAGGTTTTATTCTTTAACAAGGATTTGCACTAAATGTAACATTCATCTCCTAATAGGGCTAGGTCTCCTAGCAGGGACATTATACTCTTAGTGCATAATTTTTCGGTTCCATCCCCACCTGGGTTTTTCCTTTGTCTAGGGTTTCCTCAAGAATAAATATGGTGTTATGAGTTATTTACTTTATGCACATGTTCTTCTTGTTAGAGTAATTATATTTTTAAAATTATTAATTAAATCACACCAGTTTAATTTATTAATTTTTTTATTACTGTGTTTACTTAAGCTATCTCTTAGGTGTATTATAATTAATATTTATATTAATTATTAATGTGCAACCTAGATTTTCTAGTTTTAGGATTTCGTTCACCTCTATAGGTTGAACTTTGTAGTTCTTTTTTCATTAACTCAGATTATAATTTTGCTCTCACATTTTGAATAACTTCTAACTTCTATTTTTCCTTCTTTCTGCTTCTTTCTTGTAACAGGTTATTTGCATGCAGGTATTCTTGGTGTTTTGTGGATTTGTATTTCTCAAATCCTACACTTCTCATTTAAGTTATTACATGGTTAAGTTTAAACTATTTAAGTTTAATAAAAAGTACTACAATACTGCTTGACTCCCCCTCTCAGTATTTCTTAATCCTAAAAACTAGTATCAGATCTTGTGGCCCTTGGATATAAATCCTAAGAGCTTGAGGGAGATCCTGATGGATTCAAGCAGTTTGGAAGAAAATCTTGAAGGAGTACTTGAAGATCTGGATAAGGCGAATGTTGATAATGTGGAATTAATGTTTAAACTCAGAAGAGTTAGAGATTACATCAAGAATCTTAAAGAGCATCTTAAAATCTCAAGGAACTGAAGGAAATAAATTTTAGAGAAGATAAGGGTACCTGAAAATGATTGATCACATCTGATCAAATAGCTCGAGTGAGAAAAGGAAGCATTTAAACATGAATGTGAAGTTACTACTTGTATAGTCAAAAAATAGAAGCACTTCCATGATAGACTAGTTTATCCTTTTGATTAGGTGGTTTGGTGTCATATTAAGCACCTTGATTGGGTTCCTAACTTTGACTTGGCTTTCCTCCTATTCTGCCTCTCTTTCAACTTCTTTCCATCCAGTTTTTGGCATCCTAGACTGCAGATAAGAGGTCTTTGACCTCAGGGTCAGGGTTGACCTTTTGGGTCTATGTCAACCTCAACCATGACCTATTTCAAGGTCGAACTTGACCTTGACCTAGGTCAAGGTTGACCTCAACCTGGACCCAGGGTTCAAATCTTAGGGTCCCACAATTTCTGGATGTGGGTCTTTGCAAAAGTTATTTCCCACTTCCGGGTCGGCTATTTCGGGTTTCAAAGTGGTGACTCCTAAATTATATTTAATATAGGTCCACTTCTAGGGGCATGGGTCTAATTGGAATTTAATTCTCCTATGTCAGCCTCCTTAGAATATTGTTCCCTAATTTCATATAAAAAGGAGCCTTCTCCTCTCATCTTCTCTAACAACCATCAACAAGGTGATAAGAGGTGATCATGCAAAAATTTCAAGCATCCATTGTTCTACATGTTTTCAAGCCTTCCAAGCATTCAATTTCTCCATTGAAGATCAATGATTCAAGCTTTCTAGCCTTTGAAGGGATTTGGTTCAAGCATTAAAGATTCAACAATCAAACCTTAGATCTAGCCATCATGATGGTGTGATCTTCCTTCAAAATCCTTTGTGCATCCTCAAGACTCTTTCATCATCTCTTCAAGGTGGATTCCAAGCATAAAATCATGGAGGTTTATAGTTTCTATTGAATCCAAGCTTTCATAGTCACATACTTGCTTACATTTGAATTACAATTACATATCTATTCAATATCATAGCTTCATTATTAGATTCAATTCTACTACTTGCTAGGATTCTTATTTCAATTATTGATTTCAAGGTTAATTCCTAAATTAGGGTTTGACTAAGTCAAACCCCTCCCCCAATAAACAAATCTCTTTTTCTTGTAGGTATAGGTTCAAGATTAAAGATTTGAACTTAGATCTAGATACCCTTTTCAGTGAACTATCAGGATCTGCGAATAGATTTTCTGTCGGACCTGTGTAGGTCAAGGTTGACATTATTGGGTCAGGATCAAAATTTGTGGGTCAAGGTTGACCTTTTTCATAAGACGGTGTCAGATTGGAAAAATATTTATGGGTTTTGTTTGCTTCTGCGTTCCGGTTCTGGATCATACTTTAGTTTTTCCAGAAACATAGTATAGACCTCAAAAAACAACATTCTCCAGATCTGCATTATTTTAAGGTTGGTTCTTCCTCCTATCCATTTCAATTAAAATCCTTAATCATTCTAAATCTATCACACTTTTACATTCATTTCAAAACACATTTTAAGAGGGAAACCTAGGATCTCCTTCTTTATTCTTATTTCCAATAGATTGATTCATTTATGCATTGACCCTTTTTGGGTTGATCAATTTGGATCCTTCCTTTGTGCATTTGAGAATAAAGGGGAATGTCTTATTTATCTCTCCACTCTAAACATTAAAAGTAAAGGTGATAAGTTATTTGAGTATCAAAACACTCTTATTCCATAAACATCATTTTTCTCCTTTACATTTTGGAGAACCCGCGATAGACAACTCTTTCTTTTTGGTGTTAGATTTGCATTTCATATTAGATCTTGCATGCATATAGAAGTACATTTCCTTTTATTCTCTTGCATATATACTTCAAAATTCATAAAAATTACAAAATTTCTTTAAAAATACAAAAATATTTACATTTTTCATTGTGTTCAACATGTATGATTTTAGTTTTGAATACTTTGATGAGGCTTTTATTACAAAAATGATAGATCCCCTAATGACGTACATGGTAGTGAGGATAAAAAATGTTTGAATATGATCTCCATTGATCCTATTACTATTTTATCCTCCTCCACAACTTCTCCAATTGACCTCTACCAGAGGATGTGTGCATGGTTACCTTCATACTCCTCTATTTACAACATTGATACACCTACAAAGACTTCATTTAGTGAGTGTGATGTTTCTTTTTCCTCTCTTGTATTACCTTGCAAGGATATATTAGAGAAAGAAGATGACTTTAATCTTTCCCTCACTGGAGATGAGTTAAGGATTGATGTTAATTCTTCTCCTAATATATGTCTTTTCTATGAGCCTACTTTAGAATATAATTATTCCCCCTTTAGGGATCAAGATTTAGGCACTCCTACAATGTGCTTTATTGGTAGGGAGGATAATCCTCATATTTGGGATTAACCTTTGGCTTTGGATGATTACTCTCTTCCTCATGAAGTCATTATGGATGATTCAACTTTTTGAGATGAACCCTTGGATAAAGACATTGATTTATCCCCTTCTTGTGAAGATGCTTTTATACAAGAGGGTGATTTATTAATGGATGACATATTCATACATGATGATGACTCTTTTTATAAAACACACTCTCCTTATGTAGACATTTTAGAGAAAGAATAAAACATTATAGATTATTTACCTCTAATTGGGATTCCTTCTAGTGATGAGGCATTAGCAGAAAATGATATGAATTCCCTTAATGCTCTCCCTCTTAGTGATGATCCTATGAAGAATCAAGATCCTACCCCATCTTCTCCTAGGATGTATTCCTTTATTTTTCCTTCTTAAGAATCTATCAAACATACAAATAATTACATAGTGACTACTGAAGATCAATTGACTTGTTTTCATACAGCTTCTTGTTATGGTCATGTTTATCATATACTAGTTAAACAAGGATTCTATAGTAAAGGATGTGCTCAACATAAATAGGGAATTCAAATGCCCTTACAGAATGGGGGGCATGAGCATTCTTATGTATTGGGATATAATCCTCAACAACACATTAATGTTACCAACATATCAAATAACATTTCAAAACATAATGACCCTATGAAGGAATTTGACCAAGAGGTTGTTTTTCCTAAACTCCTTTGTGTTAAGATGATTACTAGACCTAAATAGAAAAATAAATGTATTCTATACTTGAAGATTCTTCCTTTTTGTTTCTATCATAGATTTCAAGATCACTCTAATGAATTTCATTCTTTACATCATAAGATTAGGCAGCTCATTGATAGTGAAATTATTTATATATCATGTGACAATGAGTTATATTCCAATCCTATTTTCTCTAAATAACATTTATGTTCCTATTATGGAACTCCATATTATGTAAACAATGTTAGCCTAATCTTTGGGGGCTCTTTGTCTTACATAGTATTGTGAGCGATACAATAGGTCCCCTTTCATCCTTGTCCCTACACTTGGGGGGCAAGGATTCCATCTCCTTCTTTTCTATCTTTTTGGGATTCACTTTTCCCTTGGTTAAGTAGTATCTATCTATTATGTAATATCTAATCATACATGAAAATTTTGGTTTACATTGAGGATCTATGTCTTTGATTATAACCTATTTCATTGTTTGACATTGGGTTTCAATGGTTGATAAATCTCTCCCTTTGGAAACTGAATAATGTGTTATCTGTCACAAGGGTTACTTTCTCACTTCTTGCATAATATCTCTTTGATATCTCTCGATATATTTGATATATCCCTTTCTTTCATCCTTGGGGGGCAAGGTATTTTTTCTTCCTCTATCTAAGGATCTACTTTCCTTAGCTTGGTGGCATTTGTTTATCATATAACATTATTTCCTTATAAAGATGTATGTTTTAACTATGGATACCCTCTTATATGAGATGTGATAGTCCTAGGACATCACCTCTTCTTTATTTTGCAAATTATGTTCTTTATAAACTCTTTCTCTTGCTTTGGGTTAGATTTTGACTCCTTCATTTTGAGATTCCTCTTCCTCTTGATTACAGGGGGCTTGCTGATTGAATCTTTGTTCCCTCTTTTCTTTAGAAGATGACATTTTATCCTAATCACTCCTCTATGGTGAGGGTCTTGTTGATAAGATCTCTTCCTTTTTTAGGATCCTTTTTCCATAAGTGACATATCCTTTTCACGATTATCTATGCTCTTCGATGTAAGGGTCAAGACTCTTCACTAAGGATATGGTATACATTGTTGTTAAGATGGATATCTCCTTACCTTGTGAAGTAGGTATCCTCTTTCTCTTCCTTATCCAGCCTAGTGGGTAGTCATGATAAGGAGGGGGGCATATATAGGGTCTCCCTTGTACTATATTTTACATTAGTTTACATTTTGTAGCATGCTAAATCCTCAGAAGGTAACACACATAAGTTGCTAAATCCTGAAGACATACGCATTTTTACTTTTATTTTTGCTAAATCCTCTGAAGGTAATGCACATAAGTTGCTAAATCATGAAGAGATACACACCCTTTTATTTTATAGTATGCTAAATCCTCGAAAGGTAATGCACATAAGTTGCTAAATCCTAAATGGACACGCATTTTATATTCCATAGTGATACAATAATGTAAATCTATGGATATTTTTAAAGTCATCATAAGATGCATTTACAATTAAAAGCATAGTTTATGGGTGAACATGTTGGGCTCTCCCACCTTGGTGATTCATAGTAAGGTGGGAATCTTACTAGGCAAGGTAATCACTTTTCCTTCTCTCTCTTTCGCTTTCATGCTAGTAGGATTAGATCATGAAGCTATGTTATCTATAGTGTTGTTCTTGTCCTGCTTATGTAGTCACGTATGTCTCTATAATTGATTGCTCTTTATTTTTCATATCTTTATGTATGTATGTTGAGTAATAATCCTTTCTCTAGGGGCTCATGTCCTTGACTTAGTGATATTCTACTTCATTGCGATCCACCAGTGTCCTTCTTCTAAATTTACCGTGAGCATGTTCAATTTCTATACTCCCACTAAAGTGGGGGCTAAATGTATAGTCAAAAAATGGAAGCACTTCTATGGTAGAATAGTTTAGCCTTCTGAGTAGGTGGTTTGGGGTCATATTAAGCACCTTGAATGGGTTCCTGACTTTGACCTAGCTTTCCTCCTATTTTGCCTCTCTTTTCACTTCTTTCCATCTAGTTTTTGGCATCCTAGACTGCAAATCCGAGGTCTTTGATCTCAGGTTCATGGTCAACCTTTTGGGTTTATGTTGACCTCAACCCTAACCTAGGTCAAGGTTGACCTCAACCTGGACCCAGGGTTTGAATCTCAGGGTCCCACAGTTTCTGGATGTTGGTCTTTGCAAAAGTTATTTTCCGCTTCTGGGTCAGCTATTTCGGGTTCCAAAATGGTGATTCCTAAATTATATTTAATATAGGTCCATTTCTAGGGGCATGGGTCTAATTTTAATTTAAATCTCCTATATTTTCCTCCTTATAATATTGTGCCCTAATTTCATATAAAAGGGAGCCTTCTCCTGTCATCTTCTCTAACAACCATCAACTAGGTGTTAAGAGGTGATCAAGCAAAAAGTTCAAGCATGCATTGTTTTACATGTTTTCAAGCCTTCCAAGCATTCAAGTTCTCCATTGAAGATCAAAGATTCAAGCTTTCTAGCCTTTGAAGGGATTTGGTTCAAGCATTCAAGATTCAACATTCAAACCTTAGATCTAGCCATCATGATGGTGTGATCTTCCTTCAAGATCCTTTGTGCATCTTGAAGACTCTTTTATCATCTCTTCAAGGTGGATTCCAAGCATACAATAATGGAGGTTTATTATTTATATTAAATCCAAGATTTCATATTCACATACTTTCTTACATTTGAATTACAATTACATATCTATTCAATATCATACCTTCATTATTAGATTAAATTCTATTACTTGCTAGGATTATTATTTCAATTATTGATTTTAAGTTTAATTCCTAAATTGGGGTTTGAGTAAGGAAAACCCCTCCCCCCAACAAACAAATCTATTTTTCTTGCAGGTACAGGTTTAGGATTGAAGATTTGAACTTAGATCTGGATACCCTTTTCAGCAAACTATCGGGATCTACGAACAGATTTTCTGTCAGACCTGTCTAGGTCAAGGTCAACATTATTGGGTCAGGGTCAACATTTGTGGGTCAAGGTCTACCTTTTTCATAAGACGGTGTCGTATTGGAAAAATATTTTTGGATTTTGTTCGTCTCTGCATTCCGGTTCTGGATCATACTTTAGTTTTTCCAGAAATAGAGTATAGACCTCAGAAAATAGCATTTTAAGGTTGGTTCTTCCTCCTATCCATTTCAATTCAAATCCTTAATCATTCTAAATCTATCACACATTTACATTCATTTCAAACCACATTTTAAGAGGGAAACCTAGGATCTCTTTCTCTATTCTTATTTCCAATAGATTGATTCATTTATGCATTGATCCTTTTTGGGTTGATCAATTTGGATCCTTCCTTTGTGCATTTGAGAATAAAGGGGAATTTCTTATTTATCCCTCCACTCTAAACGTTAAATGTAAGGTGATAAGTGATTTGAGTATCAAAACACTCTTATTCCATAAACATCATTTTTCTCCTTTACACTACTTTAGATATGTCACAAGAAATACAACAAGAGAAAGATGAAAAGAGTAGACTTTAAGATATCTTTAAGAGTTCATATGTACTAATAAGAAAAATGCATCATTAACTTGATGATTTCATAATCAAGTACGAGGAGTAAGAAAAGTACAAATACATCATTAAAGGAGATCTTTTTGAGGCAAAGAATCATATTGAAAAACTTCATGTGAACAGTGATAAAATTGATGAACAAATGGAGAAAAAAAAACCTAAAGGTGATAAGACAGGAGTTGGCTTCAGTGAAGTTGAATTTTCTATATATCAAGAAGAGAAATCAAAAGACAAAGAAGAGAAAACACCTAATCACAATGAGGGATATAGAGAACACTTTAGACCCTTCAGTGGGAGATTATTTGAATGCAACAAAATTGGTCACATGAAAATAGATTGTAGATTTAAGAACCCTTACAAACCCTTTTCTGGTTATTGGCTCAATTGTTATACATATGGGCACAAAAATAGAGAATTCAGAAAACTAGATCAGTCATGGAATAAACAAGATTATGTTAGTGAAGCAAGTGGAAACAATAATGCTACAAAGATCATGTGTTTCAAATGCAACAATTTTGGGAACATTGCAAGAAATTGTAGATTGAAGGTTAATCACAACATACTAGCTAAATTACATGTTTCAAATACAAAAATCAAAGAAACATACCAAAATTGTACAGATATAATAGATCTGCAAATAATAGAAGATCACTGGTTGTTATAAAGAAGAATATTGGTGATGTTCTCAATATCATGGATGAGTTCAACCAATGTTTTGCAAAGGAAGCAAGAAAAGACAGTGGTAGGGTATGGAAAACAAAGAAACAAAATGAGACTAAGGTTCAGGAAGATCAGTAGATGTTATTGAATCTTTGGCTAATGCTATTGTTACCATAATAGCCTAAATGGCCAAGTATGTCCTTAGGGGGACTAATAGATAAATATAATATTAAGTTATCCAGCCCCTTGTATACAAAATGAGTTGATGTGATATTTTGTTCAAGTGTAGGAATGTGTGTAAAAACTATATCTATGTTTGCATGATAAGTAAAGTCACATTGTTTGATTGAATGAGATCTGATGGTTAATTGGAAAGGAAATAAATTTATGAAGTACATTGGGAGTTTTATCTAAATGATACATTGTGAGCTTTAAATAAGATTACTTATTCATTTTTTAGCACCATCCGGGCACTTGTGCACAATATAGACCAAACTTTGAAGGAGTTTAGTCAAAAGATCACATGAAATGACAACCCTACTTTGATACTAAAGGTATTTAGATGTCTTGTGAGAATGAAATTTGATCTTTTACAACTAGAAACCATGGATGTCCCACAAATATTTGATGTTAAAAAAAAACCTAGGTACAAATTTAAGAAGCACCCATTTAAATCAATGGATGATGACCCCGAGGGTGTGTTTTCACAAACACCACATGATGTTTTGCATGTTGAGGACATTGCATACATTCATTTAAATTTAGAGACAATTGGAGACTCATACAGGCGTAAGGAAATGAGTAACATGTTTGATAGTGATGGGACAGTCAAACCTACTTTTGCAAAGCTAGAAAAACTAAATATCAAATAGATGAAATTTTTTTATGAGTTTGATGAGCCAGAATGAATAAAAATTGTTCTTAAAAGAATACATGATCAACTCTTCTAGATTGGAGACAAGCCTGTTAAGATAACTAGAGATATGATTTATTTGGCGACTAGATTGAGAAATGCAGGAAAAATACCTACTATAAAGAAGAATGTAAAGAAGAAGGTAGAATCCCTAACAAAATCTAAATGGGACAAGTGAGAGATGACCATATCAGACATAGAGAAAAAAGATGTGAGATTACTGGCCATGATTCTTGGTTACAACTTGCATTACAATAGCAGAATTAACTAAGTTTCAGTAGGAATAATCATGATGGATTATAAAAGGGTTATGGAGAATGAACACTATGATTTTAGTGAAATCCTTAAACTGAAGCTAATAGAAAACCTGAGGTAGATCAAAAGGGATAAGTCTAAATGTTTCAGGTTTAGGTCTCTTAGTTTACACTTATTCTTTGGTATAAGGCATGAGTTCCTTGGAATGCACACCCATTCTTAGAGAGAGGATGTTTCAACTACTGCCCAAATCAGCAACTCGTATAAAAGAAAAGAGAGGAATTGGGTAGATCATAAATTTTTTGCAATGTTTACAATGTTATAGAGAGAGAGATGAAATAGAGAATGAGAATCCCTTTGTGGGTTGTGGAGAAGTACAAGGACACTATGTATTTCATGGTTTAGACTAACTGCACCTATTTTGATTTTTTTGAGCCTAGGACTAGACAGTGTCCCCCATAGGATATAAGGTGAGTGATAAGGTACTTACACTCTATGTTTATTATGTGTTAGAAGCTAAGATTGATACTTGTGAGGAAATATGGGGAACATATAAAGAAAAATATCTAAAGGTAAAGGAATAATTAACTAAGGAAAAGGGTTGCAGAAGGAGAAGGGATATCTAAGGAATAGATGGATTAGTCCTTGGTTACTCCACCAAAGTATTACTTTGTTACTAAATGTATGCACCCTAAAATGGTCGCCTAGACTTTGGGCCCCATTTATTATTTTATCAATTTATCAAATTTCTGAATCAATGCTTTGGAACTTTTCTATTCAAAACAATTTCCTTGATCAAATTGCAATTAATTCAATTATTCAATTATTTTAATATTTCCTAAGGTTTGATCATTTTTATTTAATTAAAAGATTTAATCTCCCTTTTAATTAAATAAATTTCTTCTTATTTAATTAAAAGATTTAATCTCCCTTTTAATTAAATAAAATTCCTCTTATTTAATTAGAAGATTTAATTTTCTTTTTAGTTAAATAAAATTTATCTTATTTAATTAAAAGATTTAATCTTCCTTTTAATTGAATAAAATTTATCTTATTTAATTAAATTAAATTTCTTCCTTTTAATTAAATAAAATTCCTCTTATTTAATTAAATTCAATTCCCCCATTTAATTAAATAAAATTCTTCTAATTTATTTAATTGAAAGAAAACCCCTCTTTTAATTAAATAAATAAAAATCCTCACTTAAAGCACTTTATTTGTTGAAAAAGGAAATAAAATAAATTAAATTAAATAAAAATCCACTTTTCTTCAAATCTTCCTAAGTGGTGGGTTTTTGCCTCTTAATCTCAACCATTGATCAATTATTTTTGCCTCTTAATCTCAACTGTTCACTTTCCTATATAAGGAAATCTCTCCTTCTCATTTGATAATCATCAATCATCAATCATCAAAGATATTATCTTTTTCATAGTATTGTTATGCTGTGGGTTTGGAGAGCAATTTTGGAGGAGCATTTGAGCACTTTGAGCTTGGATATTGCAACTTCTCTCTTCTTATCTCATTCTTCTTGCATTCATGGCTATTCATGTAGATTAGATTCATGTTTATTTTCATAGATTAATCTTGCATTTGTATTTATTTTCATATATTTAGCCATGCATTGTCATCATTTAGATTAATTTTCTTTCATGCATTGTTATCATATAGAATAGATCTCATTTTCATGCATTTGAATCTCTCGTTTCATGGTGTACTTGCATAGGCACTAACTAGGTCAATCTGAGGGCCTCCATTTCAAACCTTTGCACTCCATGACTAGAGAGCTATGGATCGATATTTGAGGCCTCATTATTGAGCAACCTTGGATGGAATGATTCATAAAAGTGTGTCAACATTTATGCACACATTTAATCTTTTTCCTCATTTGCCTTTTCCTCTTATCTTCCAACCTCACTCGCTTTGCATAAAACCTTATCCTCCATTTTCCTCTTTCATCTTCCTTTCCCTATCAGCATCTTTGAGCATATCATTTTGAATCCTTGGCATATCATGCTTTCCTTTCAAGGAGCATTATCTAAAAATCTTGCCTTCTTCCAAAAATTCAAAAATTCCAAAAAGAAAAAAAGAGAGTAAAAAAAATTAAAGAGAAATAAATTCCTCCTATGGTGAAAACCACTCCCTTGTGGCATCTTGGATAAGTACCTTGATGAAAACTTGGCAATCAGGTGTCATGCATAGTTCTTCTACATCTTTCTTCCATTATGTATTCTCTCTTTGATCTTGACAATGTTGATCTATACATCAACATTTGGGATATCTTGTGAGTTATCTTACAATGACCTTGCTTTCATTCCTTTCATGTTTCATCTCTATCTTCCTCCATTCATTTTCACATATCGCTATCCTTTTCCTCTTTGGTCTTGATCTAATAAAAAAAAAAAAAGGAAAGAGTTAAACACGGTGCTATGAAGCCTCTTGACATATCTACTCCTTTGGACTACATCCTTTAATGCTTTTGCATTACGCTTTTGTGACTCATCCTATGCTGGCCTTTCATTCTTGTCCAAATTTGTTTTTCATGATGTTTCTTTTTCCCTAGCTTGGGTACTCTTGAGGAGTTTGCCTTTGAGGATTTCTTCCGTTCATTCTCCTTCATTCTCTTGTCTTCTATCTCTTCCACCAGCTTGCTAATCCCTCCTGTCCTCCACCTTGCTAAACATTGGGACAGCGCAATGTGATCTTGCTTGGGAGTTTAATGCCCATTTTGTCTGGGGGCATCCTTTTTTACATAATTATTGATCTTGAATTTTTTTAAAAAAAATGATATATTGTCAAAATTTCTAAAAATCAGAAAATTTCCTAAAAAAATGATCATCTTAGTGAAAACCTAGCAATAGACGCTTTGTTGTATCTCTAAAAAAATTATATATTCCAAAAATACAAAAAAAATCAAAATTCAAAAAATTCAAAAAAAATTGAAAAAGTGCCTTGGTGAAAACCTGGAAACAAGCGCCTTAGTAGCGAAAATTCAAAAAAAAATTATAAAAAGTCCTGAAAGAAAAAATGAAAAAATTGTAATAAATCCAAGTGGTGAAAACCTGGAAACGGGTGCTACTTGAGGCCTTTACACCCCTATTTCTTAGCGCGTGACCTCAACACTTAGCCTTTCTCCATCATGCCTTGTCCTTGTTGCCTTGGTCTAGAATTGGTCTTTGTCTTTGTCTAGGGGGCATAACTGTATTAGCTTCGGTCTCTTGGATGCGTTAGTCTTGAGGACACCTTGAAAATGGTGTCTTTCAACACCATCCCAACTGTATTTTTCAATACAGCCCTTGACATCGAGTGTTTTTCAACACTTATCGGTTTGGTCTTACTCCATTTTGTCATGTGACCTTACCTACTTGCAAGCATTCGATCCTTATCCTCGGAACTCAGTATAGGTTAACACACTTAAATTTTTAAACGCAACACTTAATGCTTGAGCTATGTCATGATCTTTTCTTTGTGTGCTGACTGTTATTTATTTCCGTTTAGTGTCCTTGTCTAATAAGTCTCTCCATGATGCATAGCTAGAGAACTTGGGGCATGGGACATGTTTTTATTTGCTTCCTGCTTTATGCTTCACTATTTTTGTACAACTATTCTGCTAGTCATCCTGACCTCTATGCCTTGATGCAAGCATGGTTTTTCTATATTAAATTGGGTAAGCTAACATCACGGTCATCTTGACCTTTATGTCTTTGATTCTTATGTTAGAATCTTTCCACATTTCAAATCTAATATACATCACATTCATATCTTCATAGTTGTGCTCGTGACTAGTGATGGTTGTGTGATGATTCCGATATAAATCGCATTCATATATTCATAGTTGCACTTGTGAATAGTGATGATTGTGTGATTTTCAGGTGTCCGTTAATAATTGCTCAATGATGAAACTAAGTTCCTTTACATTCTTTTATGAATGATGAACACAAGATCCTATGTTTGTTTCTCTATTGCAAGTACACCTTTGCATTTTCATGTAGCTTGCATTGTTAAAATTCATGTTAGTTGACATTTTAGGCTGCCATATGAGTTTGAGAGGGTTTCCTTCATCTTTCTTGTGGACTTTTAATCAACTGTGATCATGTTTGATCTTCATTTCCTTATCTTCTTTCATGATCTCAATCGAAATTTTCTATCTTAAATAGTTGATTAATTTTGGGGCATTATATTTTTTTGAGGCAAATTCTCTTTCGTCTCTCTATTTCTTTCCACCTCTTCCAAACTTCTATCTTCCATTTTATTTCACCCCACTTCTTCTTCTTCTTCTTCTTCTTCTTCTTCTTCTTCTTCTTCTTCTTCTTCTTCTTCTTCTTCTTTCTTATTCTTTTTCTACTTCTTTTCTTATAATTCAACCTTGGGGCATAATCTTTCATGCTTGATGATCTACCTTTGTTCTGTGATCTTTATATTTTTCATCTTTCATCAAGAACCTTATCTTTAGTTTGATTTGATCAAAATTTATCACTTTGTTGTTTCTCCTCTATCTCATTTTGATTTTGATCACAAGGGGGCAGTACCTATCAAACTTCAATCTTTGATTCACCTTTATCAATTATATCAGTCTTTCTTGAGATTCTTATCTCTGACATGTCAATTACTTATTTTGGTATTGACTTTGTCTTTTTCAATTGTGCTTATTTTTGTCCTAATGTGTTCCTGAATCAACCACACATCTGGGTTGTTTTGTGATCCCAAGTCAACCTCACACTTCAACTGCATTCTTTGACTACATGTGTTCCCGAGTCAACCACACATTTTTCAAAGAGGGGCAAATATATGCACCCTAAAATGGTCGCCTAGACTTTGGGCCCCATTTATTATTTTATCAATTTATCAAATTTCTGAATCAATGCTTTGGAACTTTTCAATTCAAAACAATTTCCTTGTGATCAAATTGCAATTAATTCAATTATTCAATTATTTTAATATTTCCTAAGGTTTGATCATTTTTATTTAATTAAAATATTTAATCTCCCTTTTAATTAAATAAAATTCCTCTTATTTAATTAAAAGATTTAATCTCCCCTTTAATTAAATAAAATTCCTCTTAATAATTAGAAGATTTAATTTTCTTTTTAATTAAATAAAATATATCTTATTTAATTAAAAGATTTAATCTTCCTTTTAATTGAATAAAATTTATCTTATTTAATCAAATTAAATTTCTCCCTTTTAATTAAATAAAATTCCTCTTATTTATTTAAATTTAATTTCCCCATTTAATTAAATAAAATTCTTCTAATTTATTTAATTGAAAGAAAACCCCTCTTTTTATTAAATAAATAAAAATCCTCACTTAAAGCACTTTATTTGTTGAAAAAGGAAATAAATTAAATTAAATTAAATAAAAATCCATTTTTCTTCACATCTTCCTAAGCGGTGGGTTTTTGCTTCTTAATCTCAACCATTGATCAATTATTTTTGCCTCTTAATCTCAACCGTTCACTTTCCTATATAAGGAAATCTCTCCTTCTCATTTGATAATCATCAAGATATCAATCATCAATCATCCATCAATCATCAAAGATGTCATCTTTTTCATAGTATTGTTATGCTGCAGGTTTGGAGAGCAATTTTGGAGGAGCATTTGAGCACTTTAAGCTTGGATATTGCAACTTCTCTCTTCTTGTCTCATTCTTCTTGCATTCATGGCTATTTATGTAGATTAGATTCATGTTTATTTTCATAGATTAATCTTACATTTGTATTTTTTTTCATAGATTTAGCCATGTATTGTTATCATTTAGATTAATTTTCTTTCATGCATTGTTATCATATAGAATAGATCTCATTTTCATGCATTTGAATCTCTCGTTTCATGGTGTACTTGCATAGGCACTAACTAGGTCAATCTGAGGGCCTCCATTTCAAACTTTTGCACTCCATGACTAGAGAGCTATGGATCAATATTTGAGGCCTCGTTCTTGAGCAACCTTGGATGGAATGATTCATAGAAGTGTGTCAACATTTATGCACACACTAAGAAAAAAAAGAAAGAAGAACAATTATTGGAGAAGAAAACATAGAAGGCTATTGAACCAGCTCATAAAGAGGTTGAGAATGCACCTGAAAGAAATTTGTGGAAACCTGACCTAAGTTAGTTAGATAGAAGAATATTAAAACAAGGGAAGCTTAGTCAAATTCCTAAGTAGTATGACAGATTTGAGAAGGAAAAACTTAATATTGAGGATATTTTTATATAGCACATGTTGGTCGTCAAGAAAAACCTAATTGAACTTGAAGGTAGTATCCCTAAGGAACCATTTGATAGAATGAAAGTAAGGAAACACATAGCCTTAATAGAAGATGATAAAATTTGTATTCAGACTATAGAGTGCATGTATCCTATTATCTATTTTAAAGAGATAGATAGGCTATTGAAGAAGGTTAAGCCGTTACTAAGAAAAAATAACATAATCATCAAAATAATTGCAAGGAAGTATAATTATATAGCCAAAGAAACTCAAAAGGAAATAGATAAGGTCTTTCTTGATGAAGGACCAGAACCACTAAAGCCAACCCTTGTGGCAGAAAATCCTAAGTAAATTTGGATTGAGGAGTCATCAAAGTCTAGTAAAGTTGTAAAATTGAAATTCAAAGAACATGAAGGAAATGATAATTTCTATAGTACTCTACAAAAACTTTACTTCTTCATTGAAGGAGTTGGTATTACCTTGGATGTAACCTTACAAGAGAAGGACCTCTTTGAGAAGACCACTCTTGAGGCCTTGGAATTTGTTGAGAAATTCTTAGACCAAATTGAGCACAAGATTAAGGTAATTGATAAGGTCGTAGAAGCAATAAAGCATAGTACTAAGGGAAAGAAAAATAAAGTAAAGGAGATTAAGATTAAATATATTGAGACTACATAGGGAAATAAGAAAGAGGATCAGATAAAATTCCTTGAGAATATTTCTCTTTCACCTCCCAAAAAACCATTGTTGGCATGTGAAAGTGGGAAGAAAACTCTAGCAACTAACATGGCTGAGATTGATGAACATCAGCTAATAGATTTGTCACTGATAGCCGTTTCCAAGGCTAAAGAGATATCAGAACAAAAGTATGAGAAGACAGATAAGGTATTAGAGAGGGAAGTTGATAGAGAAAACTACCTTTTCCTTTTATTTTTAAGGAAGTGACATTGCATAAAATTGAACAAAGTACTCGATGACTTTGATATCCATTTCACAACCTTTGAGAATGTCACAACTGACAAAGTAGAGAAATATTATATCTAGAAGATGGTGATAGAGGTGGGAAAATCAATCACTTTGGATATAAAGGTTTTTGAGATCAATATACAGGAAAAGCATGTATCAATCAAGGAAAGAAGGTATATAGTCATTGTGTTAATCCATTTACCCATGTGTAGAGCATTTCGGATATGATACAAAAAGATAAAGAGATGGTTGAATACTTGGTGAAGGAATCTGAGACATCTAGTCAGTCTAGCATAGATTTGGACAAGGAAGTGTCTAGGATTATGGAAAAAATAAGTGTACGTAAGGTAGAAAAATAAAGAATATAGAAAATATTCTCCAAGTTGAAGATTCTAATCACTCCTAAAATCTCTATTTAGGAAAGCGATTTAGAAGACCTAGAATTGGCCAGGAATTTATATTCTAGACTTGCTCCTATAGATTTGAAAGATGTAGAGAACTCTTCCTATGCATTAAGTGGATTTATTTATGTAACTCAGACATTGACAAAGTCCTGGGAGACAAAATTACATACCTTGAAGGAAAATTTACCAAAAACCTTACGCATGGTCTGCTAGCATAATTAGGGCAGTACAATTTTTCTTTCTATATTTATTTTTCAGATTACCTTTATCATTGATTTCAAAGGTAGTGTGATATGGTGAAAAAATATATGTATAAAGTTGTATATGAAGTAATAAGAGAGTATGTACTTAGCACGAGTACTATTTTTGTTTGGCATTGAAAACTTAATCATTTTTCACTAAGTGTTTTCATCAATGCTAAAGGGGGAGATTATTGGAAAGTGTGAAGTATATCATTTTAAATATGTGATCATTGTTGGAAATACATACCTCTTATAGGATCACTTTGTATGAATATATTTTTTGGATGATCAACTAAGTGAAAAATGCCTAGGTAGACAGACTTTTAACAACATATAGTTGAACAATTTTGGTTGACCTGAGCACATTATACTCATTTAGATGGAAAGTAAGTTTAGGAAAATGATATATGGGATTTTATAAATATTCTATTATGGTTTTTTGAAATTTTTATGTCTGAAAAAAGTTATAGGTTGGCAAAGTCATGTGTGTTGGAAATATGGATGGAGTAACTGAGAGGGGAGGGGTGAATCAGTTACCACAAAAATAAATTCACAAGTCCCTTACATGTCTTCAATATATATTACTGTTACTTGGTAAATTAACCTTTTATTGTTCATTAAACATTCACAGTTATTGACATGCATAAAACAAATAACATGAACACAAGTAACACCAGATATAACGTGGAAACCCAATTTGGGAAAACCACCAATGTAACTAGTTACCGATTTTCACTCTTCTGAAGTGAGCCCTGTTAGGAGCCAACCCTGTTAAAGGTTACAAAACACACTGTTAGGTGTGACCCTGTTAGAGGATTTAA
>MU227784.1:205990-231427 GCA_018584345.1 Thuja plicata | reverse complement strand
CTCGGTAAAGACTGACTTTCCATCACATATTCTTTGATGACCGACTGAACTCGGTAAAGACTAACTTTCCTTAGTTGACCGTGTGAACTCGGTAGTAACTAACTTCTCGATATAGTATTCTGGAGTGTTCGATAGACTCTGTAAATTGCCTTGCTGAACATTCTTAGCTTGGTAGACTCTGTATAATGACTGATATGATATTTTGAACTCGGTAGACTCTATCTGATGACTGATATGACATTTGTGTAACATCAAGGACAACACACAATTAAACAATTGTTACCAACAATGTGAGTACAATAAACAGTGAAAATAGGGTATATGAATGGATGCAACATTTGGAGACTTAACATAAGTTAATTTTGTTTATCTAATTTTTGGTTTATTATAGGTCCTCACCTATCTTGGTGGATGAATAGTCACATTTTTTTAATCTTATTATGGTACAAGCTTGGATACATGTTTTACAGTGAGCCAACTGAGAAATAAAGTTGATCGAGTATATATGCGAAATTTTTGGGATGCAAAGTGAAATGACGAGTATGATGGATGGATAATAGTAGAATAAGTGGATATCTATGATTATTTTTGTGATCTTCAATGGGAATTGATTTGGCATAAAAGTTCTGCTACAATTCATTTTTCTATTATAAAACTTTTCTTTATAATATAGATAGTGAGTCCTTATAGAGCAGTGAGCTCCATTGTATCACCCCTAACAGGGCTTATCCTTTAATAGAAATTTGTACTAAATTTAAAATTCACCTCCTAAAAAGGCTAGGTCTCCTAACATGAACATTATACTCCTAGTACATAATTTGTGGGTTTCATCCCAACCCGGGTTTTACTTTTGGCCAGTGTTTCCTCGAGAACAAATATCATGTTATGAGTCAATTACGCTATGCATATGCTCATTTCATTTATTACATGGTTAAGTTTAATTTTTTTTTAGTTTAATAAAAAGCACTACGATATTGATTCACTTTCTCTCAGTATTTCTTAATCCTAATAGTTTGTAGGCAGGTGTGAAACCTCAAGGTTAGCAATCATCCTACATATGTAGTCTCTCTTCTTTTGTCTACAATGAGGATAGAATTATTCCAAAATAGCCTCAACTTCCTCATCTTTCTCCTTTCCTTGCATGGTGTCCAATTGTGTTTCCATGTTGTTGATAATATCCTTCTTGAAATCTGGCAGAAGATGGATTAGCTTTGTCCTTGAGGCTCCGTTAACATTTGGTCTTCCTATAACAGACTTATATCCTCTTCCTTTCTTGGCAACAACTTTTGAGTACCTAATGAATATCAGAGTTGGGACTAAGGAATCAAATATGAAAAATAGTCTAGAACTTCTATGCTTGACCTTTTTTTATTTTTGCAAATATCCATACAAGGATAAACATCTGACTATAAGGGAAAAAGGAGAGTAGTGTTTCTAGAACCATAAAAAGTAGTACATGAGTCATGAAAATGAATCACGAACACTAAAAGTAAAAACCTGTACTACAAAGAGAGGAATTCCAAAACCGTAAATGAGATTAACCTTAGGGACAAGAAGACACTAAAAGGATTTAAATGATCATAGTTAGAATAAGAATTCACATGGGGAAAAATAGATGTAGGGGCCGCTGCAATAGAAATAAAATCTACTAAAGAAACAAGAGTCACCAGAGCCATAACCAAAGATAAGAAAAGATAAACCATGAAGTAGGAACAATGGTTGAGGAAGGGGGAACTTAGAAGTCTAGTATGAAGTCACAAGGAACATCATAAGATGGTACTTTGCAACATCTTTCTACCAAGTCAAAGAGGATAAAAGCTTTAAATCACAAGGACAACAAGAGAACAAGTGTCTAGTTACAAATTAGTATCTACTTCATAATCCAAGATCTATCTCCATTGCAACTCACCCATCTAGAGTGAGATCTCAGTAGTTAGAGATTTGAAAAGGTCAAGATATACTCAAATACTTGTAAACAAGATATGGGAAAGGATAATGATATTAGGGACAACCATCATAAAGAAACCCATTTTTTTGTTGATAAAATTAAATGTAGCATTTCACTATAAGTAAATAGGGAGGTGGGGGAGCTTCACCAAGGTGGTAGAAAACTCAATTTTATCAACTACGAGGTTGAATGAGGGTGTTTTAGGAAATAGGGACATGGAATGAAAATTCTATCTCTAGACTCCCAAGTATAGAACATCATCTCTATTATGTACAAAGTTAAAGAAAAAAAAAAGAAGCCACAAGTAGAAGGATATATTTCCACCTTACCTAAATTATGTGAGTTCTAGTGTTTAGAGATCCAATAATATCATGTTGATAGATATAACCATAGGTCATGAAATATACTAATAAGAATAAACTTCTTCAAATAAGAGATGCAGTCTAGCACTTCCTTTCTAAGCCATAGCCTTCATAACACGAGTGGCATAAGAGAGATAATTTGTAGGCTTGGAAAAATATCTACCTGGGGGCTTATGAATCAGGTTAGCAAATAACATTTTAAGTAGAAGCAACTTGACAAGTTTTCTACAATGAGCAAAAATATTGGGATGCAAATATTGACTACTATATTAAGGCCAACAAAGTTCAGAGCTAGTGGACCCTTAATGGAAGATTTGTTGATCCTTGTGTCTAAGGGTGGGAGAGAAGAATAAAATAGGTGAGCGAGCAAGACCATGGGTCTCTGTCACAGGAAGGGAGTTTTAAAAAAAATGTAAACTAATATAATTCTAAATTGTGGATCTACAATTTAAGTAAAAGAAGATTTATATTTTAGAAAAGTTTATCTCTAGCTACCTTTCATGGATAAGATTTCTAATTTGTCAAAAAAAATTGTGGACATGTAGTTGGTCATATATTTAGAGAGTTTTGATATAATGGTTCATTGTAATTATGGATTTGCATGGTAAGAAAAGTAAAATATATGCCACATTGTAGGACAAAGATTGTACATTGATTGCACATGTAGATATTATTTATTTAACTTAATAATAGTTCTGATAAATTATCTTAATTATTAGTTGATAAGTAATAAAATTAGTGAAAAATATTAGGCCACATCCTGCACATGCACGTATGGCTACTAGTTACCTTTCATCTTCTTGTTTTATTTCTATATTAAGTGTCATATATAAGAAGATTTTTAGGAACAATATTATGGGTTTATCTAACATACAAATGGTGAGATTTCCTACTAACACATATTGATACCTAGTTGTCCTTTTTTTATTGCTTTATTTCACCCTTTTCACCAAGATGACATGTTTCTCTACCCTTGAGAATCATTATCATCTGTTGTAACGTGAAGATAAAACATTGATAGAAAAGAAAATGTCGCCACTATTAATAACACATATTTTTGCATGTTCACTCCAGTGGTGGAGAAAACCTATTTATTTATTTATACCTTGAAGGGTAGTTTTAATTAATTGTTTTTCTCTTTGAAGTGTTGGTGACTCTATTTTTATTAGTAATAGTTTATCTTACTATATTTCAATTTACGACTAGTTTTCCTTAAATATAGATGTCAATTTTATGTAGCTTGCAATTTTAAAGTGCTCGATACATATTATTTCTTCTTGTAGAGATAATATTTCTTTCATGCATATTTTAATGTTTGTATTAATGTAATGTTTTCATTTAGTATACACAAGTTTTGTCTTGATAATGTATATTATGTATAAGAGTTTCTCTAGGATTTAAAACATAATTCAATTCTTATTATTCAATTAGACCTAGTTACTATAATGAATGTTTATTAAAAAGATGGTTGAAATGATTCTTTATCCCTTAAATAAGTAGTTATATACCCTAATTATTTTCATTTAAAAACTCAGAGGTATTTGGTGTACATGATTTTGTGGAATTCAAAAAGTGCATATTTAGAGCTTTGACATTAATCTATCATATTATAATGCTTAATATATTGTTGAAGTTTAACATTAATTAGTTTAGTTAGTATATTAATAGTATAGTGAATAAATAAAGTAGCTATGTTCGTTTGGTTAGTTGTATTCCTATAAGAAGTTATTCATTGAAAAATAATAGTCTTATATAACGAATGCATATTGTTGTATAATTATCCCATTTTTAATTAATTGAGCATCTATTCTGTCTAGTCATTTGGTATCAAATCAGCCAACCTTTATTTTACCTATGTGTTGTGAATAAATCTCATATTTTCACTTTTGATAGAAAAGCGATGACAAGTGATGGATAGTCCATGCAGTAGAAGATATGATTTACGAGAAAGGTTTTAAGAGGAGACATAAACACTAGATTTATGTATGAGGTTTTGAGTTGGGTACGGGGGTTTTTTGGGTCACACTCATATGCAAGATAGATGATAGCATTCATTTTCTTGTGGTCTCCATGAGAATTTTGTCAAAAGGAGGGTTGACTTTCAGATGTACTGGTTTTCCTAGATCTGTTTACTTCTATCTAGGAAGAGACGAGGGCTTGAATTGATGAGTTTTGAAGCTGGTTTGTTTGAAGAAATATATCATTGAAAATCATTCTATAGGACCTGAGAGATAGGATTATAATCATTTTTCATGAGAGATTAGATAGGAAGTTGTCCTACAACCTTAGATACTAATTGTAGAGCATCGCATATGACAATAATTATAAACTGTCGCATATGACCGTAATTAAAAGAATATAGTTGTTTTGTTAAGGGGGACATTTGTTAAAACTAGAAAATGAATTTGAAACATAATTAGAAATTCGAACACGTACACAAAACACTAGTTTTACAGTGGTTCATCATAAATGGCTACATCCACTCTCAAGCATGGCAATACTTTATTGTCAATTGTATTTCGAATACATCCAATGCAGTAATAGATAAATATTATATAGAATATGAAAAGACAAAAGGTTTGGAGGGAAAAAAATGACTGTTGGGTATCACATTTACAATATCCTATTTCAAACCCAACCAAAAAACCAACAATCTTGCATCAAATCATCCCGAGAGAAAATAAACATGACTATAATTTTGCAAAAGCCTATTTAAGAACACTTCTAATTAATCTTATCCAGGATAAACTAGAATTAGTAGAGCTCTACAACTATCCATCCTCCACAACATCAAATTTTTTCAACAAACATAGAAAAGATGGTACTCATGGTTGAACCATTGGGATAATCCCTTTATTCTCCAATGTTTTCATCAAGCACTCGGTTATAAAATCCCCACCAATCAGATATGATAGAACAATCTTTTGAACATAAAGTTCATGAACTACATTTTTTGTTCATGGACTTTGTGATTCTCAAACACAATCAATGTTGTTTTTTCCCTTTGACTCAGTGAATGGGATGATGATTTTAATAAAAACATACAGTGTTCCTTGGGATGCAATTTTCTAGATATCTAGTTAAACTCAAAACCATCCTAAAAAAATGTCCTTATTATGTCTACCACATCTATTAATCCTTTCCTCGAACTGGATCATAATAAGCATCAATTCTTCCAAAGTTGTCAACTTCAGGAAACCTATCTGTACTATTAAAACTATCCATATATCTAGCTCTTGGATTCTTTTTTGTTTCCTTGGTTAAAGGAATCTCCTCTAAATTTATCTTTTCCTGAGGCCAAATTCCCCAAATAGATTTGCATCCTAGCCTTCCCAAAGCATTGCTAGAGTCCCATCCCTGCTGGTAGTAGAAACCCAGATCTATCTCAATCACTCAAACCTCTTTATGAGGAACAAGAACACCAACACGCTTATTTCCATCAGTGGAGGACTGGTACAAGGTCTTCAAGGAGATCCTTACTAGATTGAAAGCGCTCTTGGATGTATTCAAAAATACTCCTTGTAACATTTTAGCATTCTCCCAACTGACACTCCTCTAGATAGCTTCCATTTCCAAGTCCTTCTGTGTTGTTTTTGCCAATTTCTTGACATCAAAATATGATTTGGGCTTAGACAAAGAAAAATTCCTAAAATCAATATCAAGAATGACACTAGTCACTTTTATAACAAATTTTTAACATCCCATCCCCTGCGAAGCACTACGGGCATTGAGGATGTTGTCCAAGCCAAGACCTCTTATTTGCTAAATGAGGGTTAAGTCCCTAATTTTCTTTCCATTCTCCATAGAATTAAATTGTGAATTGTCCTCTACAAAATCAGCCTAGAAATTAAGATGGTTTAATACACATTCTCATCAAAAGCAACTACCTTAGCTTTACCTTCTGATACCTTGGTAATTGCAGTTGTAAAAGTCATTTTTTCATCATTGTGTGGGTCATGACCTGGTACCTACAAATTAACAAGGAAAAATAAAATTTAAATCTTTTCTATCATAGTTGGCTCTCTTCAACATAGTCTTTACTCTTTTATCATGTCTTTCCAAGACATAACTGAGCTTCGACCTGAGTTTCACCCAATTCGCCTTTGTATCATCTTTGATAGAAAAATCTTTTGGAATTACCTCCTCAATAGGTTCTATTACCTTCTGTTGTGGAACAATTCCCACTTCAACATGGCCTTACACTACATACAAGGTGTATATCTTGCTGCCCAGAGAAATTAATAGATCCCCTTTCTTCACCTTCCATTTATTGGACTCAAACATAATTTCACACCCTTGAAAAACTAATTGTTTAGCTGAAATCAAATTCTTCTTCAACTGTGAAACATATCTAACATTTTTCACCAGACAACTATTTCCATTTTTCAATTTTAAAAAAAATCCCCTTTCCCCACAACATCATAAATAATATTATCACCAAACTCGCTAATTTGCAAGTTTCTAAAAACCTCTTTGCATGAGGTGGCATGAAACCGTGCTTCCGAATCAAGCACCCAAACATCAACTGTGATTTCTTCTGATGTTGAGGGGTTTTCACACCACTTACTCAACACGTTCATCAAATATAATGTTGTGGTTGCCTTGGACATATTATTTTTTACAGAATCAAATACATACGACCGAATGGCTATGAGTGTTTTTTTCTCAAGACTATACCAATCTCCATCCAACATGGCTGTTGGTTTCTTTTCTTTACCATACAATGATCGCCACAAATCTTCTACATATAAATAGTCCTGTATTTGCATCTTTCATGAATCATAATTATGGCCATTAAATTTTTTGATCTTTCCTTCAATCAACATTGCTCCCAATCAACTTTACTCTCTTCTGGTGAACACGATCAAGCATAATGTTCTCTGATACCAATTTTTAAAACTAAAAAATGAATTTGAAACAAAATTAGGGATTTGAACAAATACACAAAACACTAGTTTTATAATGGTTCACTAGAAATGGCTACGTCCACTCTCAAGCAGCAAAATACTTTACTGTCAACTATATTTGAAATACATCTAATGTAGTAATAGCATTCTTTTATATATAAATATTATGTAGAATATGAATAGGCAAAAGGTTTAGAGGTAAAAACATGACTATTGGGTTGCACATTTACAAGATTGGCTAGCTAACTATGTAGAGGTGATGTCTAGGCATTTGAGAAGGGTTTCTTCAATAATGTGTTTGCTTGTTGAAAAGGTTTCTTCAATGATATATGGTGTGGTATAACAATATTTAATGTTTCATCTTAGGATAATAAGAAATTTAGTACAGGACAAAGTGTGAATTATGAAGTTAGCTTCTTTCTATCTAAAAAATGATCTTGTGTTTATGAATCTCTATCGCCGCTAAGCCTGAACCAGACTGTGTTCTATAAATAATATTCATTTCTCTAAGTACTAGCTCACATTAGAGAAAGGATTGGATCTTTAAAAATTTCTTAGCGATATAAATTTGGCCGATCTCACTGTAAATTGTTAGTGAATCCATTTAAACAAGTGAATCCATTCATACTACTTAAAAAAGGCATCTACATGAGCTAACTAAGAATCATGGCCAACAATCAACCATATATGTGGACACACGATATAACCAAGATAGTCCACATATTGCACTTGAAGACATCTTAGCAACATAATGTAAATGGACCAATAAAACTATGTCATGTAGATAATTTATGGTACGTGTATTTGATTGGAGACTAGTTACATTAGGAAAAGAGGGCAAAATGGTGAATCAATTCTAAGATGACCATAAAAACATCTATTGAGGGTTGGAGATTCTAGATATAACACATGATATAACCAAGATAGTCCACATATTGCACTTGAAGACATGTTAGCAACATAATGTAAATGGACCAATAAAACTATGTTATGTAGATAATTTATGGCACGTGTATTTGATTGGAGACTAGTTACATTAGGAAAAGAGGGTAAAATGGTGAATCAATTCTAAGATGACCATAAAAACATATATTGAGGGTTGGAGATTCTAGAGATAACATATAATAGGGGAGTAATTTGGCATTGAAACTTTAGCTATTTGGACATTTCATGGATTATAATTACGAATTTGATGCATGAGATGTTGACATTAGTGGTGGGTAAGGAGTTGGTGATAGGTCATTAAGTCTTGATCAATTTTTTTTAATTTTTTTTAGGGAAAACACAAAAAAATATAATATATTAAGATTTTAAAAAAATAGTACATATAAAAAATTTAATGTCTGAAACCTGAACAGGAAATATGGAGGCAACTTCAAGCCTGTAAGGGAACCTTACTCACTCAAAAATTTGACAAGATAGACCTGAGCTTGACCCTGTAAGGAAAAATACATGCATCAATTACTAGGCCTCATAAATCTCTAACAAAAATGCGAAAATATTAAGCTTGGAGCCTAATGAATTTTGATTCTAGAGAAAAAACCAATAAGGTGGGACATAAAGACCAACTCCCAAAGTTCTCCTCACTAGAAAATGATGAAGCATGTTGCAATGAAATATTTGATCTGCACTCGGAGACTAAGAAGCTAAAACAAAATAAATAACACTCCGGTGGAAGGTACCAAGAGTGCTAGAAAAAAACTATAGTAGGGATGTGAATGAGAATTTATAACAAAAGAGGGAATGAGTTCTAATATGCTATTTTCCTTTATGTAAAGCACCAACTCCAAAATAGTATCTAGTAGGTCACTTTCTTTTATGAGTTCTGACACACAACCTAATGCCCTACTACATTTTGGAACTGCAAAGAGATGAGATGAAAGTCATGGAACAATGAATGAGAGGTTGATAGGGGGGTGAGAGTAACCTGCAAAAGGGAAATAAAAGAAGCCTGGGGTGTGAGAGTAACCTGCAAAGGGGAAATAAAAGAAGCCTGCAAGCGAAAACAATAGGGAAAAATAGGGATTACTGTGTCTCAGTAAAGGAAGAACCCTTTGCCATACTCATTTATTTGATTAGTTGATCCTTTGCTGAACAGAGTATCACACTGGAGACTTGTGAGAAATGGAAAAATTCTGGCACTAGGAAAATTTTCTCTTGCTCCTTCAAGTGTACAACAATATTTTCCAGTAGATGAGCAAGTTGATTAGCTTATCTAAAGAAATGACCAAATTAATTTTAAATTTTAGAATGAGGTTCACAATTTCTGAAAAAATATAGTTTAATTCGTAGTTGTGCACTTGTTTGGTTGTCAATGCATTGATTATCAATTGTGATTCACCTTCAATGTGTAGAGGTTATCAACGTTATTAGCCAGAGCAAGTCTAATGTTGTAAAGAAGAGCTTGGATTTCTCAAAGATTATTTGTTGTAAGTGGTAATTTGATTACCTTACAATATTGAACTTCCATGAATGATCCCTAATGACACAAGTAATGCCTAAATCCCTTGGATTTCCTCTCGAAGAACCATCAAAGTTTATTTTTTGACAAATAAGATATGAGGTTGACATTTGATGTTGACTCTCTCTGACTATTTTGGAGCATTTAAAAGGAGATTGCCTTTAAACGGTAGAGAAATATGGGGCCATTTAGTCAATATCTTATAGTCTAAAGACGTTTACAAGGAAGAGAGAGGTTTGAGTTTAATTGTGTAGGCACAGACATTCTCTGAAATGTGGTCTTCGATCTATTATATTACTTTCTCGGTTGAATGCTCCTTGTTTCTGAAAAATGGCTTGTTCCTCTCCCATCACAACCTCCCCACCACTATACAAGGGTATACTTTGCATAAAAATATTAAAAATAACTCTTGGTGAAGAATGGGCCACACTTCTAACATAGTAGATAAAGAGTTAGGTAGGTGCGTTATCCAAATTAATTTGTCTTGTAGCGATTTCAAGTAGGTCTATGAGAATGAACATTCGAGTAGTAAATGGTCTGATGATTCTGCATGTTCTTTGCCTAAAATATAGTTGAAATCTTGAAATATACCGAGTTAAGTTATCTGTAAAATGGTTTTAATTCTATTATTAAGAGACAACCATAGATAACCCCCCTTCTTTGGAATAATGGTGTCTTCCAACAGAAAGAGAAGGCTGTAAATTTATGAGATAGGTCATTTAATCTTAGTGATTGGTAGCTTTGTTTGACTGTGTAATGGCTTAATTTAAGTGGAGAGTAAATTAAAAATTATGAGTCATCTAATAATACTAATCTTCTTTGGTTCAAAATTTATGTAAGGGAACTTTTTTGATCTTGAGGAAATGGTAGATGTGAAAAGTCTTTCCAGCAATAAAGAGAAAATGCCCCCCTCATGTGAGATAGTGAAATAGTTTTGAACTTTGAAGTCCCAAGTTTGTCGATTAATAGATTTGGCCTGTTGAAGATGAATATGAAGGAAAAGAGGAGGCTTTCCATCTGAAGAGTCCTCCCAAAGCATTTCTTTTTCTCTATATTTTTATAACCCGTGATAAATATGGAAGAATAAAATCTCTACTACAAGCACTAAAGTTCCACATGATAGATACTTTTGGAGGATTAGAAAGGGTGAATATTATCTTTGGATAGTTTTTTTCCAAGTATTTAGCTTGAATAAGTTAGGATCATTTAGAGAAGAGTTTAGAATATAAGTTCCAAGATAACTTTACTCCATGTCTTAGATTTTCATCATCAAGTTTATGAATGCTTGATCTACCTTCATTTTTGTTTCACAAATGGATTTTGATGAAATGAGAGGAAGTTTTCTCTTATTATCTATATTACCTTTCCACCAAAAAACTATCATATATTTTTCCAAAGAAGGAATGACCAACTTTAGGGTGATAAATACTTACATGGTGTAATTAGCGATGGAACTCAAGACTCGTTTGATCAAAAGAATTATGCTTGACAATGAAATTCAAATAGCTTTCCATAAAAAAATTTTAGCAGTGATAGAGGAGAGGATATCTGACAATCATGAGGTTTGTTTGATCCCTTGGAAGAAGGGAACCCCAAGATACTTACAAGGAAAAGTTTCCTATTAAAAACCCAAAAATTATTGTAGGTAGTTGTTGATTGAGAGTGATGTGCTCAAAAGGAAATTTTTTTATTTCGCTAGATTAATTTATTGTATAGATGCCCTACAATAGTTTTGAAGAGCGTGTTTAATGGATATTGCCTCTGCCATTGTAGCATGAATAAAAAGGAGGGTTTCATCCACGAAAAAATATGGGTTGAAGATAAAGACGTGTTTGGAACCACCACACATTGCGAAGCATTAATGTAATACTTATGAAAAATAAATCTTCTAAGGCCTTCTAGCAATATGATGAATAGATAAGGTGACAAAGGATTCACTTCTCAAATTCATCGAGTAGAGGGAAAAAATCCTGAAGGCTTTCCATTTACTAAAACTTAAAATTTAGCTTGTGAAATGCAAGACATTATCCGTTTAAACCACTTCTTATCAAAGCCTATTCTATGGAGAATCTAAAGTAGAAACTATTGACTTACTTTATCATAGGATTTGATCATATCTAGCTTGATAACCATTGAGGATAGATTATCAGAATGAAGTAATTTGTATATTAGGAATTCCCCTTCCACTTTTTCTCTCCCAGGGACATACCCACCTTGTTTAGGAGAGATATTAAAAGTTATTATGATAGCAATTATCGAAGAGATTAAATTGCTTCAACATTATTTTTCTCTTCCTAGATTATTCTAAAGCTAAGTAGGTATCAGAACCAATAAAATCTCAGCATTTCAGGAAAATAAGTACAAAAATGACATCTTGTCTAGGATCCTTATCTAGGGATAATGAGAAGACCACTTTCTTCACTTCTTCGAAAGTGAAAGGATAGGTAACAAGAAGTTTGTTTTGAACTTATAATAGCTACGGAATGTGGTCAGGAATTGGAGAGGGGAAGAAAGGAGCATTAAGTTGTTGATGAGATGAAAAAAGGTCTAAAAAGTAAGCTACAACTTCTTCTTGAATTTTAGATTCTTCTCTAATAACTTGACTATTTTTCATTGATTTGGAAAATAATGTTGTAGTGTTGTTTAATTTTCAATGAAGAGTGAAATAATTATTTGTTCCTATCTCCATCTTTGAGCCATACCCCATGAGACTTTTGACTCTAGAAAATTTCCTCTCTTAATAATGCTTCTTCTAGGCCCCTTGTAGTTTCTTATGAAGCTCGTAAGTTTTTAGGATAGGCCATTATGAATAAGGTATTCATTTATAGCATTTAATTAAACTTGAATTAAAATATTTTCTTGGAAAATATTTAAAAATGAGATAAATCCCACCCCTTAATCTATTCTTGAGAAAGATTAGTTTCTTTGCTAATTCAAACTTTTCAGAGCCAGGAACAATAGGAACCTAGATCCCCCATTATTTTAGAAAAGGTAGAAAAGTTGGTCCTCTCAAATGCATTTTTTTAAATTTGAAGTATGATTTTAACTTCTATTTGGGACACCCAAAGGGATATCAAACTGAAGGGGACAATGATTTGAAAGCATAAATTAGGTGAGGATTGTCGTGTCACAATAACCTTTTTCTAGGATCCAAAGAGTATTAATTAATAATATATCTAACCTTCTGACAATATGTATGAAGCCTTTCGACGTGTTTGTCCTTATTACTAGACCATTAGAAGGGAAACAATCATAAAGTCCATTTTGGGATACAAAATTGTTGAATTCTAGTACTGATTTAAGAGGGGGGTAGACACCTCCTTACTTTTCATTAGATGATAAGATTGCATTAAAATCCCCAACAAATAATATTTTTTTATTCCCCAAACTTGAAATAACTTTTGTCAAGGACAACATAATTTTTTTTTCCTAGTAATTGTTTTTTTTTATAAATGTTGAGAACAAAGAAGGAAAGTTCAAATAAGTTGTACTTTACCCAGATCAAGTTTGCATTAGTATTATGTAGAGAGATATGAACTTTGGAGCTTTTCCCTTGGATTTACAAACATCTAGAAGCCACGATAGGAGGGGATTGAACCATTTACCACAATTTCCATCTTTTGAGGAAATCTTTACGATGATCTACTGAAATCTTTGTCTCTTGAAGTAACACAATTTCTACCTCACCAGAGTCTAATTGACTATTTTTGAGGCATTAATGCCCATAATATTACATGGTAATAGATTTATTGAGGTCTAGGAAAGTGGCTAGTTGTCCTTGATCTGTTGATTAAATCGAAAATTAGAATAGAAGTTTCTTCCTTTGATTTTCTAGGTTTGAAAGTGGAGTTTAAGGTTGATTTAATTCTTGTGTTTATTTGATCAATAGTTTTTTCCTCTTAAGGAGAAGCCCTTTATCTTTCTTAGTAAGTGTACAAGAAGGGTTTTGGGCCTTACTAAATTATAATTGGGAAATGGATAACTAATGTGAATCTAAAGAAGTATCTCCCTCTTGTACATCCTTCAACATTTTATCATTTGGTTCATCATTCTCCTAGAGAACTTTGTTAGCCAACTCTTCAACTATTTATTTTATTTTATTGAAGAGTGTGATTTCCACCATTATTTCATAGTTCTCTTCCTTGAGGTATTATTAAAAATATGTTTTGTTCCACTTAGAATGTAGCGAATCGGGATGATGTTATTTAGCCATTTTTGAGTTTGTTGAATGCCCCTTTGGTTGGGAATACTTGGGACAAGATTTATGTTTGTTGAAATCATAAAAGTAGGCCCTTGTTGAGGAAGATGAGATTTTTTCAGAAGTTTTGAAAGCAAAAACCCTCTTTGAATACATTGGTATGTCCTTTAAAGGGCTACTTTCTAGAGAGAGATCATACTCTTTTAGCCTCTTTAATTCTTAGAGCTGAGAAGATGTTATATTCATAGGAAAAGGGCATGTATAGTCCATGGGATGGGGTGTTGTTGGAATCTCTGATGAAGAGGCTTTATTGAATGGTACAACTTGTGGTTCTTTTCTATTGAAAAAAATAACCTCTCTCTGAATTAAATGGTTGTTAGTTTGCAAGGTACCTTCGTCCATAGATGAGGGTAAAGGACAAGCTTGAAATCTTGATTCCTCAATGTTTAATATACTAGGAAGACACAAAGCTACAGTCATGTTCTTTAATCCTTGTGGGATTGAGTAATCTATCTTCTCTATAGTGGTCTCATTAGAAATTAGAATTGAATTAGAATTGAATCTTTGTTGGCAGTCATTGTTTAATGAGGTAAGGCTTCCTAGGAGACTATTAGGACAATCCTCATCTACATAGGGAACCTCAAATTATGTAGCTAGCACTAGATTATCTTTGTTGATGGCTAGAACTCTATCCAAAGTGACTTCCTTGGAGGTGATAGCATAACCATCCACATCTATGTGGGAGACCATAATATTTGTATCTAACACTGAGTTTTCCTTCAAAACATGGACTATGATTTGATTGAAGGAAGGATGGATTTGAGGATGGATACTTGTAGACTTTGATATACTCTCATATGTGGTTTTTACACATTGAGGTGAAATGGCCCAAATAATCTTATCTTGTAGAAATTGAGGGATGGTTGTTTATTACAAAACTTTGATCTTGAATGTCATACTTGGAGTGAATGGCTAGAGAAATTGGGAATGCTTTAATAATATCAAAGATAACACACTAAAAAATAGAGAGTTGGCAGTTGTCAATAGATTTGAGATCAAGAGACAAAAAAATCCCCAATTGATTGTCGATAATTTCAAGAATATTTAATTGATAATATTCTAAAGGAAAATAGGGCAAGGTAACCCAAAATTGAAGGTATTTTGCAGTCATGGACACATGCTAAAAATTTGGGGACCGTACATGTGTGTAAAACACAACCCTTCCATGAACTATCTTTTATGTATTTTGTATTTCATCTCTATCTAGTTTTTTTGAAAAGATAACTATAAAAAAACCACATCCATTGTCTATCTTAGAAGCATCATGATCTCCTTTTCAATTAAGAGATATCCAAGAGGACAATTGTGACTAATTAGGGGAGAAATCCCAAAACTTACCTATTGACGTTCTCAACCGAAGCTCAACTAATTAGTTGAGAAGGTTTCACTCTAAGAAAGTGGTCTTGAGTGTTCCTAATGCCATTTGTAGTCACTTATTTGCAGGAGAGACCGAAGCTTCCAAAGGTGAAAGATTTTGATCCCTTTTGTGAACCCATTTTTTTATGTTGTATTGGATTTGGAGAGACCTAGGGTTTTGCTTAATGGAGCGATATTTGTTCCTCTTGGTTCTTGTTCTCCAATTTGCCCATAAACTTTTCTTGGCCTAGGGATGTCTTTGAGCGACGTGAGAAAGGATTTATACAAAATCCTTTTGGAGAGGGTGTTTCTTCAAGGGGATATTATTAGGAAAGGACAGTGGATGTGGCCTTAGCACATAATTCATAAAAGAGCTACGATGAGAATCGTGGCCTCTGAGTCAAGGACTAGACCACGATTTGTGTGCCTTGTTGTCAAATGATGAATCGCAAACCATAATCTCTAAATTGTGTGCCATGGTTCCTAAGGTTTCGTATGGGACGATGCACATTGCCTCTATCTGAGCCATGATGGGTATCGTGAAATCTAAGTCCAACATTAGGCCTTTGCAATCCATGTGACATATTGGTGTAGTTGACTCTGGAAGCCGACTCTCTGAGCCCTCCTTGGTTCTGAGGGTTTCCCGTTAGAGGACATGCTCAACCTCCTCAATCAATGCTAATAGTGAGAGTGCCTAAAACAATTAGTTGTCACATTAGATCATAACCATTGATGGATATAAATAATATAGAACACATGTAAAATAATAATATAAATATAAATATAATATTGAAACCTTCAAATATATTTCTTATTTTAATTATCATTTAATATTAATAATGGTCCTCAGTATATTACAATCAAACATTTCTAAATAAACATTAATTTTTTCTTTTATCTATGTAATTAAGATACTTAGAAAGAAAAAGATTTGTCGTAATAGCAATGATGAATTACGTCTCACAGACGGACAGCAATCTTCATGGTTGTGTGAATACTATAATGTTAACATTAAAGCAAGATAAGTGCGAGAAGAAACGTGGATAATAATTCAGACAACAAATTCTACATAAGTATGCTAACGAAGTTTCGTGTCACAAAGATTTAAGAAAAGGAAAGAACTGGTCATTAAATTTGCAAATAATCTATCAGATTCGGTAACTGTGACGGTATCAACGCCTATATTTTTATGTCTTAAAAGATTATAAAATTGAAACTATTCATCACATGGTAGACTGAGTCCTTTAGCCAATGTGTACACGATTCCATTTATTGCAATGTCAATTAACTCTAACAATCACTCCGCCCTCTTACGTAGCTATGACGAAAATCACTTGTCTTTTATGTCTTTGTAAACCATTTGACTTAAAAAACCATTCAAACCGACTCATCCCGCGCACAATTGACTAATTCCTGTATTTGTTCAAACGAAAATCTATCCACCGTTGTTTGAAAAAGTATTCCAGATTATGCTTTTCTTGAGATAAACAAATATGCTTCACCGCTCATTCCACCGATTTCCCCTATAAAATACCTACTTTGGGCATGCTCAATCATATCAAGCTCTCCTTTTCCATTTCTAATACCGTCCAACATTCTAGGCCAATTGGAAATGAAAACTTCCGCAACAATGATCAAGGCTTCCCTGAGCTGCATGTTATGCATTTCCATAATCTTGAGCATTAATGCATCAGACCCAGATCCTCTGAAGGATTTCTGTGTGGCTGATATTGCTCAATCCAATGTGAAGCTCAACGGTTTTGTGTGCAAAGATCCAAAGGATGTGAAAGCATCGGATTTCTTGTTCAAGGGACTTTCTACACCACTCTCAACCAACAATAATTTTGGGTTCAATATCACCGCAGGTAATGTGGAAACATTCCCGGGACTAAACACACTGGGCATATCAATGAACCATGGAGTTTTTGCCCCTGGCGGTTTGAATCCCCCTCATATTCATCCTCGTGCTACTGAAATCATATTTGTCATGGAGGGCACTGTTTTGGTTGGTTTTATCAGCACAAATAATGTGTTGTTCTCGCAAAAGTTGGAGAAGGGAGATGTGTTTGTGGTTCCAAGGGGGTTAGTGCATTTCCAGCAGAACGTGGGGGCATCATATGCCACTACAATTACTGCTCTTAACAGCCAGCAGCCCGGTGTTCAAGTGGTTGCATCTTCCATCTTCGGGGCCAATCCTGCCATTCCTCAAGATGTATTAACCAAGGCATTTAATATCAATGACAAACAGCTCAAGGCGTTGATTGCTGGACAAACCTCTTGACCTGCAACAACACCTGTAGGGTATTGTTCTTTCGTTGTAGCTCAAAATTGATTGACCATTCTGGAGAGATAAGATACCATCTTGTCTCTCTTCGAATTCTCTTACTCCATTTGATTTATTTCTTTCTTTCTTTCTTTCAGGCCAAGCTGAATAAATACTTCACTCGTCTTCGTCGAGGCTGAATTGAAATGAATTTAACACATTATTTCTTTGAAACGATACTGATTTGTGCGTCTATGCGGTCAATCAGCTTTTCTTGATTCCTATTCTTTACATATAATTGTAGTTCTGCTTTTTTATTGAAGTTTTAGGATATTCTTGAAATTGTTGACATTATGTCTAAGTAGATATACTCTCCTAAGTCAATACATTGAAATGTGTGCACCTTAGATTTAAAATTATATTTTTCAATCATGTAAATAAATCTTGGGACGAAGATGATATAGGCGTATTCTTCTTTTCGTACATTTGAGATGAGAGAACTAATATTTTTCATAAATGTGTTGAATATTGCAACATAACAAAATATGACATAGAGTTTTGTTTAGTCACTCATTACCATCAAAAAGTTAAAATAAAAATTAATAAAATTTAATTAAAATTTTTTAAATTGTAAACCATAATTATATAGCTACAAACTTATCTTCATACATGAGAATTGGTTAAACTTATTTTAGTAGAAAGTGGATCTAAATATGTGTAAACCCTAAAGAACTATTTTATAAATGGTTTTATTCTTTGTATCATATTTGCACACGTTTATTTGTGTATAAAGTACCAACTTCCTAAATAATTTTTTATTTTAAAATGACAATGAAGAATATGACTAAATGTACTACAATGTATTATTACAATCTTTGAATGAAAAATTAAAGTATCATTTTAGTGGAAATAAACTAATAATTAGAAGAGACCACTTGTAGTTATTAAAAATAATATAATTTTTAGTAGGTTTTCCACATTTAGAGATGTATTTTTACATTCAAATTATTTCGTATGATAATATCTTATATGTTTAATACAACTTCCCCTTAGTCTTTTTACCCTTTATATGTAACTTCAAAAGTCACACAAATTTTGTAAGTGTTTTACGTTCCTCCAAAATTAATGTCCTTAAGAAGCTCACTAATTTGCAAGAAATTTTTGATGATGCTCGTAAAATACTTCTAAAATAATATTCAAAGTTAACATCTCATTAATAAGTGAAGGCTAATTATCATAATGGGAAATTATAACATTAGAACACTAATAGACTTAGCTAAAATCATGAAAGTAGACATAGGCACTTGGATTGTAATGTCCTTTTAAACTACATTTTATTATGGAGTGTGTC
The DNA here is from genome assembly GCA_018584345.1 of Thuja plicata. Classification (NCBI taxonomy): domain Eukaryota; kingdom Viridiplantae; phylum Streptophyta; class Pinopsida; order Cupressales; family Cupressaceae; genus Thuja; species Thuja plicata. The sequence continues at coordinate 212,521 of MU227784.1, read as the reverse complement.
TATAACTTTTTTATTATAGAAAAAAATGAGTTTTTTAAGCATAAACAACAGATTATCCAAAGAAAGATAAACACAATAAGCCAAATACACAATGAAGACATGGAGAAAGGAACCTAGATTTAAAAATTAGAGTCAAAAGTGCTTGACAAAGGTATTTAGTGTACAGGTCTAAATGTGTTTGGTCTAAGATAAGTAATAAGAAATAAAATCAAGAGGCTCATAAGTTTTGTCTACCAAAACTTTAGCTCAAAATTGTAGGATAAGGGTTCCCATTATAATTGTCAAGTACTTTTCTTTTGTTTGAGACCAGTCACAATTTGCAATAGTCTACTTTTGCTCATTTATAGGACGTATATATATCATCTTTTTAAACCCTCCCTATAGTGTCTAGGATAGTTTTTTCATGTTGTGTTTCCTTTTTTATTATGCTTTTCTCAAAGAATGGTTTACTCTTTTGATGACATTAAGTGTTATGCAGCCATGCACACATTTGATGTTTCTATAAGACTTTGCCATACATACATGACCATGAATGCTATATATTAAATATAATGAATCTATAATTATTTTTTCATAAGTAATAAGCTATTTGGGAGAGAATGTGTGTATGTATGTGTTCTTTGCCAAAGTTTATCTTGGATGTCTTTGTTATAATATCTTGATGTAGATTGTGATTAGTAAAGAAGGGTGACTAGGTAATGCACTCGTGCACTGGTCTATCAGAACTGATCCTGTAGTGAAGTAATTGGTGATGGAGCCAGTGCAATAAAGGTTATGGTTCTGGAAAGATGAAGGTGGTAGCACCCTAGAAATGATCGAATCATAATTTTTTCTATCCTTTAGAAAATATAGGAAGAGGAAGGAAGTTAGATCTGTCCTTCGTGTGTGTTGTAACAGTTATTTTTAGGTATTTTACTAGATAATTGTTTTACTGTTTTCTAGAGTTGCAATAAAGAATCTGTCTATTTCCATGGCGTGAGAAGTTAGCAGTTAGATTTATTTTTATTTAAATAAATCCTCACTCCTACATGAGAAAGGCGGGTGATAGCTAGTTTCAGAAGTAGAATTTTAATTCTTTCATATTTTCTAGCTTTTATCGATACATCCATACTTTGTTTTTGCATAAATGAAATGGTGGAGTGTTGAAAGTTCATAATGTGTAATTAAGTTTTTGGATATTCATCTAAGGGGGCCCACTTGGTGAGGAATCCATAGTAGATATTTTCATTTCCTGTAGCTTCCATTTCTACAACTTGTTATTTCAATTCTAGTGTAGAAACTATTCTTGTAGCCAAAGCAATAGGTCAGTTGTTGCTTCCTACAACCAAAGTGGAAAAACAATTAAAGTATTTTGGTTGTGAGTTTCAATTAGTTATTTCTTCAAGATTTAGTAATTCAACATTTTTCTTCCAAAGAATTTGTTTCCTACAGCAGTAGATTATGTTTCCTTCCACCCATTTATTTCTTGCAGCAATAGATTAGCGTGGTCTAAGCCAGCTCTTAAGTCTTGGTGCACATATCTTGATCACCCATTTCAAGTAACACATCCCTAGGCTAATAATTAAAAGATTTTTTATGATAAGAAGGATATTTAATAAGACACGAAGCCCAATCAGTGAGTCTTGGCAATGAACCAATTTTTTTATTCCTTTCTTAAATTGATTATTTTTGGTGCCATTGTGTTACGAACTTGTGTGTTCCTTCTGTTTGTTTTGTTACTGTAGTGTTTTGGACGCATATGCTTTGTAAGTCATCCCATGAGTATATTTTATTATCCCACATGCATAGGTAGTATTACTTTTCTAGATTGTACTTAGTATATAAGTGTATGTTGAGGCCTTTGTTGGGTACCGACAAATTTATTGTATTGAGCTTGCTCAAAGGAGGTTACCCCCTCAAAGTGGCCTACGATCAATATATTCACTTTGAGTTCTACTATTGTGCTATATTTTGTTATTTCATACATTTTCACCATATTGTTGTAGGAGGTTCTTCTCATCTGGTATCAGAGCACTTTCTTGGGCTCGCTGGGTGGAAATTACGTCAATTTTTTTTTTTGCTATGGCCTTCAGGTTCCTTTCAATTTGTATTTCTTGTTATTGAAATACTTCTTTTAAGTTATTCAGTATTTGAGTGATTTCCCTGAGTCGATTGTTCCTCAGAACCCCTGATTTTCAATTTTTTAGCCATAGCTTCCTTGCTTTCTTCCTGTTTCCTCTCAAAGTTCCTCAAAACCCCTAAAATACCATTCTGCATACTTCCGTCCTTGACAGCCCTACCCCAAATTCTACATATCAAAGCCCTAAATCCCTCATTTATCTAATTTTAGGGTTTGCCCTATCTTTTTTGCTTCTCATCCAATCACCACCAAACCGGGCCACAAGGTTCAATTACTAATTCTGTTCCCTTGTCCCTCTTGGACCGCTCGTCTCATTCCACCTCCCCAACCCTAAAACCCTAATTTTAATTTTTCCCTTTTCATCAGAAAATGTCCAACCACTCGTCAAACACCCATTTCCCATATGAGTTTTGCCCAAATCCAAGTTTGCCCTAACTGAAAAAGTTTCTGTTTCTCATTCTCTACCCATTTCCAAAAAAAAAAAATTGCTTTATGGTTGTTACACATACAGGAGAAAAAATCATGGAGGAGGAACTTGCATGCCTCAAAACCAAACTTCAAGATCTGGATGACAAATTTCTCGATCTCACTCTTTAGCATTCAGCCATGAACCGAAACCATTCTGGAGATGCTGGGTTCTCTTATGGCAATTTTCATGGACTGAAGCTTGATTTTCCTCACTTTGATGGTGTTGATCTGACTGGATGGATTTACAGGGAAGAGCAGTATTTCAGCTTGCATAATACTTTGGATAAAAATAATGTCCCACTTGCATCTTTTAATTTGGAACATGAAGCTCTTCAATGGTTCCGTTGGTACATCAAGGCTAATGTAGACCAAACATAGACATAATTGTGCACACTCCTTTTGGAGCGCTTTGGCCCTATTGCTTTTGATGATTTCACAGGAGCACTCAATAAATTGCACCAAACAGGCACTGTAAGAGAATACCAGACAGAGTTTGTAAAATTAGATAATTACATAGAGAGATTGTTTGATGAATTCTTTCACAGTTGTTTTATCAGTGGTCTGAAGGATGCACTTTGATCTAAAGTAAAAATGTTCCGACCCACTACAATGATGGAAGCCCTTAGGTTGGCTAAGTTAGTAGAGGACAAGATTAGTGCTCTACAATGTTCCAGATCCAATTTTTTTCCATTCAGAAATATGGGTTCTCACAACCCTCAAGTCACGCCAGCTCCTAGAACTACTCCTATCAAGCACTTGTCTGAAACAGAGATGCGGGCCAAGTGATAAAAAGGGCTTTGTCATAATTGTGATGAGAAATGGTCCCGTGGCCATATATGTGTTCAACAAAAGCTCTACCTCTTGGATGTGGATTCTCCACCTGAACTGGAAGAATATATAGATGCTCACGAAATAGTGGATGATGAGGTTGAACCTCAATAGCCTGAACCTCCTTCGCCAAAAGCTCAACCAGAGATATCTCTCCATGCTTTGGTAGGAGTCACTACTCCACAAACCATGTGGGTCCAGGGTTTCATCAAGAAGATCTCTCTTACTATACTCAATAATTCTGGTAGCACTCATAACTTCATTGACCCCCGAATAGCCAAACAGGCTGATTGCTTTGTCCATCCCTGCTCTAGCTTTGAAGTCATGATTGCCAATGGGGGCACTTTACCTTGCAAAGGGAAATGTCACAAGGTGTGTCTCTCTATTGGAGGTTATAACTTGCACTCTGACATTTTTTCCTTTCTCTTAGGTGGATGTGATGTGGTTTTGGGCACCCAATGGTTACGCACTCTCGGCCCCATTCTATGGGATTTTGCTGCACTTTGGATGCAGTTTTCAGCCAATGGGAAACAACACACTTTGAAAGGCTTACAGCCAGGGTCTCTCAACATCATCAGTTCACATCGTATGGAAAAAATTCTTAAGAAGAATTCACATGGTGTCATCGCTCAGCTCCATTCCATTCATATGAAGCCATCAGTGGTCTCTAGTACTCCTACAGATCTACAACAAATTTTGGTTAAGTATTCAGGTGTATTTACTGAACCTATGGGATTTCCCCTTCTCACCAAGAGGACCACCATATTCAGCTCCTTCCTGGAAGTGTTCCACCCGACATCAAGGCCTATTGCTACCCATTTCATCATAAGATGTAAAAATTGAGATGCTCGTTCATGACTTACTAAAGCAAGGTATTATTCGCCCTAGTACCAGTTCCTTTCTTCTCACGTTCCTTTTCTTCTCCAGTTCTTCTTGTCCGCAAAAAAGATGGGTCATGGTGACTCTACGTTGATTTTTGAGCACTTAATCATCTCACCATAAAGGATAAGTTTCCCATTTTGGTTGTTGATGAACTTCTTGATAAGCTTCATGGCGCTCATTTTTTCTCCAAGTTGGATCTTTGTTCTGGGTATCATCAAATTCAGGTTAATAAGGAGGATATACCTAAAATAGCCTTTCGCACACATGATGGTCACTATGAATTTTTAGTCATGCCCTTTGGCCTCACTAATGCTCCTTCAACATTTCAGGCAGTGATGAATAAAATATTTTGGCCATACCTCCAGAAACTCATTCTGGTCTTCTTCGATGATATCCTCATATATAAAAAAACCTGGGCTGAGCATCTCCATCATCTGGAGCTTGTAATGTAACTTCTCTCTGATCATCAAATATGTGCAAAATAGTCTAAATGTGTGTTTGGCTAGGAGAAACTGGAGTATCTCGGGCATATTTTTGCACACCAAGGGGTTCGGGTGGATCCTAAAAAAATAGATGCCTTGAAAAATTGGCCGCATCCTAAAACTCTCAAGAGCCTTCAGGGTTTTTAGGGGATAACTAGCTATTACCGCAAGTTTGTGAAGAATTACGGGAAGATTGCAGCACCATTGATAGCTATGTTAAAGAAGGATGCTTTTACCTGGACCCATGTTGCTAAGAATGTGTTTGAACAACTGAAACAAGCTATGTGCAGTACACCTATTCTCGCTATGCCATTTTTTTCCAAGCCCTTCACTATTGAGAGTGATGCTTGCGGCAATGGACTGGGTGTTGTTCTCCTTCAAGATGACCATCCTATTGCATTCACTAGAAAATCCCTTTCTAGTAATAATCTAGCCCTATCTACTTATGAAAAAGAAATGATGGCTATTTTGCATGCTATATAGAAGTGGCGACCATACCTCCTAGGGAGTCATTTTTTCATCAAGACCGATCACCAAAGTTTGAAATACTTCCTGGAACAATGGGTATCCTCCCCTACACAACATAAATGTGTCAGCAAACTCATGGGGTATGATTATGAGATCACCTACAAGAAGGGCAAGGAAAATATTGTAGCAGATGATCTTTCTCACACATTTGATTATCAAGCTTCCCTTTTAGCTATTTCTATGCCAATTCCCAATTGGTTAGCATCTATTCAACAGGGCTATGCCAGTGACTCTTCTTTATCTCAAATCATTCACCAGCTGGCAAATAATCCTTCTACTATACCGCATTACTCAAGTGGGATGGTGCTTCTCTCCGATACAAGGGTCGTCTAGTGCTTCCTCAGAATCTAGATCTACAACAAGCTATTTTTTATGAACTCCATGCTTCTCCTTCGGCAGGGCACTCGGGATTCCTCAAAGCTTATGAGAGGAAAAGGTGAAACTTCTTTTGGAAAGCAATGAAATAGATGATTCAATAGATGGTGGCTGAATGTGATACCTACCAATGCCACAAGGGTGAAATGACCCTCCTTCCTGGATTGCTAGAACCCTTACCCATCCCTACATTGATTTGGACTGATATTTCTATTGATTTCATTGAAGGGCTTCCTAAATCAGGTGACAAGACAATGATCTTGGTTGTGGTTGATCGTCTCTCTAAATATAGTCATTTTTGTGCCCTCAGCCACCCCTATACTGCCTCCTTAGTTGCACAAATCTTCATGGACCATATCTTCCATCTTCATGGCCTCACTTCTTCCATTGTCTCAGATCGTGATGTAACTTTTACCAGTCATTTTTGGACTGAATTGTTTCAGCAAACTGGCACCAAATTGAAGATGAGTTTGGGCTATCACCCACAAACTGATGGTCAGACTAAAATTGTCAACAAATGCTTGGAAACTTATCTTTGCTGCTTCCCTTCCAAATAGCAACATCAGTGGGCCAAGTGGCTTCCTTAAGCTGAATGGTGGTACAATTGTTGGAAATATAGATTGAGTAACTGAGAGGGGAGGGGTGAATCAGTTACCACAAAAATAAATCCACAAGTTCCTTAAATGTCTTTAATATATACTGCTGTTACTCGGTAGATTAAATTATTATTGTTCATTAAACATTCATAGTTATTGACATGCATAAATCAAATAGCATAAATACAAGTAACACCAGATATAACGTGGAAACCCAATTTGGGAAAACCACCAATGCAACTAGTTACTGATT
>MU227784.1:175542-185882 GCA_018584345.1 Thuja plicata | reverse complement strand
TACTATCCATGTTAAAAGTGAGAGTGCCTAAAAGAGTTAGTTTTCGCATTAGATCATAACCATTCATGGATAGAAATAATATAGAACACATGTAAAATAATAATAAAAAATATAAATAAAATATGAAAACCTTAAAATATATTTCATGTTTTAATTATCATTTATTCTTAATAATGGTCCTTATTATACTAGTATTTAACATTTCAAAACAAACACTAATTTTGTCATTATATTTATAATTAAAATACTTCAAAAGAAAAAGATTTATCGTAATAACATGATGAATTATGTCTCAGAGATGGAAAAAAATCTCCATAGTTGTGTGAATACTATAATGTTAACATTAAAGCAACATAAGTGCGAGATGAAATGTGGATTAGTATTCAGAAAAAAAATAGAGAGGCAAGCAGAATATGATACACAGGCAAGAAAGAGAAATTTAGGTATATATATTAATGCAAATTAACACCTGAAGATAAATATCTAGACTAATCATCAACCAAGATGACGTTGGTGATTACTCTCGATATTTATCTTCAGGTGTTTTTTTTTAACATTCCATATTGGTTGAAATTTTGGTGAACTTTGGTCGAAACCTTCACAAAGAGTGGTCTATATGTTGACCATTCTGTGTCAAAATTTAGTGTCGTGGCTTTGGCATCCTAGGAAAAAGGGCCAAACATTTTGATCAATATTAGTCAAAATTTAGCAGTGTGGGTTTGGCATCCTGGTTGAATGGGCCAAATATTTCAACTGTCATTGGTCAAAATTTAGCATCATGGGTTTGGCATCCTGGTTGGATGGGCCAAACCTTTCTATGGACATTGGTTGAAAGTTTGAAAAATAAAATTGCTAATAGTGGATGTAAATTTTGACCAAGAATGGCATAGAACATTCAACCTTAAAAATTATGTGTCAAAATTTTGACTAGAAAAATAGATACAATACCATTTGTGGATCATTCAACCAATCTAGGTAGAAAAATAACAATTTTTTGTCGAAAAAGGATCCAGTTCGACTAATGTATATATTGCCTCTACCACTGTAGCATGAATAAAAAGGAGGGTTTTGTTACCCTAAATTACAACATCCATCAAAATAACCACAAATAGGAAAAAAATGCATATTCAGAAGAGTCTAATTAATACTATCCTTCAGATATTATTAATTAACATTTCATCATTACATTCATTGTCAAAAGTTATCATTTGTGCTCTAAGAATTGATCACATTCCAGAATTTCAAAATTTAAAACTGATCAATTGCATTGTGCATTCAAACTGAATGTAATATACAAGTGTCTTTTTATATTTATTTTCATGTCAAGTAAAAGAGTACATTACATAATAGAAAGCATGATAGAAGTATGGAGTAGGGGTCCCATGCATTTCCTTGTGGTTGGTTGCTTGTTGGTTGTCTGTCAGGTCCTAGGTCTCCAAGTCAAGGTCATTATCTTCATTTAGGTCTTTTAGGGTTTAACCTACATCATGAGAAAGAAAAGGGCTGTTAAATCTAGTTGGATCTAAGCAATGGATGAAATCACAAACAACATACATTCAAATCTTCTATTGCTGCATATCAATCTGATGAAATCAATGTAACAATAAAATATGCATCCACAATATCTGAAACATAGTATTAAAGGGACTTGTTCTAAACATGAAACCTTCTGCTATTTATGGTCACTTTGATGGAGGTTATTCTTGTATTTATAACTAGATATCTGAATGAAAGGGATTTAGTATTTCTATTTGAGAAACCTTTTTCAGAATTTGATCAACCTGTTAACTCAACAAACACAAATAAACCAACCAACATTCATGAATGAATGTCATCCTCGATGACACTCACCCACAAACATTAATTGGTTCATTTTATCTGCTGACCTAACAGATTGATTGGTGATATGTGTCTAAAAGGTGATCATATGACTGAGTGCAGATAGCAAGAGAAAATGCAAATGCAGAAAAGGATCCATGATACTGTAGGAGACACATGAGCAATGACGTATTCTTAATGAATTGTATTATGCAGAAAAGAAGGATAAGATGTTCACTAACATCATGCAAATTATAAATAAAGGCAATACTATTACAGTGAGTATCAAATCCAGGGAAGGAATAACAGTCATTTTGAAATTCAGTATTGAAAGATGCATCCCTAGAACTATCACTATTTTTATATTATGTGTTATTGTTGTTTATGCTTATGAAACAGTAAGATTTGGAAAGAAATGGAGATACATAATAGAAAAAACAATGTACATATAAATTGCAAGTGAAATTCAATAAGCAAAGATTGAAACAATAGTATGTTGGTAGGATTTCTTGGAGTAAACATTAATGAAAAAAAAACTATGTTATGAGAAAGACAGTGCATGTTTATCGACTAAAGAAAACAAACAATACTATAATGGTTCATAACTTCAAAAGAAAGATGTACTTATGTCCTTAAGGCCAAAATTTCAAGATGTGTCTTTATACAAGGTATTTATACATTTACATTATATTCTGGTATAATGTTCATCATGTATCCAATATAGGGCATACAGTCATAAAATATGGAGTATTCATGTTTTCAGGGTTCCTGTTATGAAGATTATCCATGGGAGTCACGAGCCCGTGCTTGAACCCCATGGGTAGTATCTTATATGCTGATAAAAGAACAATGTATTTTCACACTGGAAAGAACAACACTTTTACAATGTTTTAAAATGACGTGTTTTGATATATTTTGCTCACAGTCTCACCAGTGAATGTTGAATGTTGTTTATTTTATTCAATTGCTGAGGAGAAAAAACTTTATTTGTTTTGAAAGATAGAATAGTGAAAGAAAATTTCATTTTGCAGAGATGGACATTTTTTTCCTCATGGCAATATTGTTGTGTTTAAAAAAAAAATAGTAAATGAAGTGCATCTTTATACAGACAAGACAGCCATGCAAGATAACCTGAGTTCACATAAAATATACCCCTATTTGAGATCAACTTAATAGCTATGTGGGTATGTCTTTTTGTTGTTGTTGTTGACATTAATAAAGCACAGAGAGCAGTAATGAAGGAAATGACAACAAGTAAATAACATAAGCTAACTCTGAGTATGATTAGGGTTATAAAAGAAGTGATGAAAGCACATGCTAGAGTTTCAAAGTAAACAAAAAACTACTACAACCTAGAGAATATTAATATCAAAACACTTTGAGTTGCTGCCAAAGATGTGTATTTTAATAACTCATAAAAATGAAGTTGTTGAAAAGTCAAAGTTATGCATTTGGAATGCATTTCAAATGTAGAAGTAACAAGAATAGACCATATGTAACTTATCTAAAGAAAAGAGGACAAGAAGACCAAGTTGGAGATGCAGATTAGAAGCCAAGTGTCGCGGGTCAATAGTAGGAGAGGTAAAACCTGAGCTCTATGTGTTTTAACAAAGAAAGTCGTGACATATATGAGTATGAGTTCACTATTAGTTGGGAACGAGTCTGAAGCAGTGGCTAAGATTCCTAGTTTCAAGTTTGAATCTCATGGACTCCTCTACACTTCTCAACCACAACTTAGAGTCATTCCAAGCTAACAGTGGTTGTTTAAAAAATTACCAACTCCAAGTCCTGATTTGAAGAAAGAGGAGTGCCATATGTTGTGGCTTAAAAAAAAATAGAACCTGAGCTCTCTAAGTTACCTCTGTAAGTATCCTACACATTGGAGGCCATGGGTCATAACTCACAGTTGACAGAGCCCAAGTTATGAATCCCAAGTTCAATCTAAATAAAATCCAAAAACTCCAAACAGAATTCATAAAATGTGCCATATGTTATGGAAGAGAAAGATTAAACCCATGGTTTCCCCCAGAGCTTGAGAATCCTGAGCTTCTCCACATACTCCAGAAGAAAATGTAGTGCCCTTTATTATGGCTTCCCAACACTAGTTCAAACAAACATGGCGGCACACAGAGAAGAAAACCCTAGATGCAAATGAAATCGATAAACACTATGCATTTTGTTTTACCCAATTTTGAAGTCCACTGACAAATGGAGTAAATGCTATGAAAGTTCCCAGTGCATCAACATTCCCTCCATAGTGCCATGACAATACTTTTCATGCCACGAGGACAATGTTACATATTTTTAGTGATCTATTTAGGTCAGTTATGAGCTGTTCTCAAGCATTGAGCTCGGGTTACACCAACTTGGTTATACCATCGTTGGATGATACAAAGTCAGGGTTTGGTTCTTTGCTTGCAACTTAGTGGAGTTAGGGTTTCCTATGGTGTCAGGTTATGGTTGGGGTTGTATGCCTTTTGAGGTTATGTATTTGGGTTTATACATTTTAATGTAATGTAATAAAGTTGGTAGGGCATATAAAAATATGTATTTTATTTACCAACTTTAGGGGGCTAAACTTAGGGCACTTGATAAGGCATATAGTTTAGTAGTTTGATATTGTGGAGGGATTTTTGGGGGGAAATATTTTCAAAAAATTAAGCCATGTGGGCTATATAGGGGATCATTGGCTTCATGTTAAGGGGTTCAAAATTCTAGAGAGAAGAGCTTTTAGTGAACTTCTTGTTCCTATAGCTACCTATTTATGCTTTTGTATATATTGTTGGTTCATGTTTGTGATATCAATTTTGTGCAAGAGGATGCTTGTATTCCTTGCCATTATTTTGAGATTCATCCATGTAACTACACATGGATTTTGAGAGGAATATAGTTGACCCATTTTTCATACATCTTGTGGTGATCTTTTGTTCAAATCCTATTCAATTTTCTGCATTCAAGTGTAATACATCTATAACATGCATTAGTGGATTGTATCGATTCCTATTCTAGATTAAATAATATAAGCCTTTTGTAGAATATGCATGTTGTTTATAGTAAGATTGCTATTTGTGGTTAAACCCTATTAGTGACTTTCAAATTAGCCTATGTATTGGATAGTGGGTGATATTGCAAAGATCATTAGGGTATGTTAAGTGAATATTAGTTTGAGGCTTTGAGAGATCTGAATCTTATTTGCTGTATCACCTTTTCAAGTTTTATTCATGCAATTTTAGTTAGAGTTTATCCCTTTATTTCCCAAAATCAGGAGAACATAGTATAAAATTGATACCCAAATTCAATAGGAACCAACCTAGAATCCAGAGACTCCTTCTCAATCATAGTCCACCCACAGCTAGAGAAGGTTTCCATTGTTAGGTTAGAATACCTATAAAGCCCCAATGCCTAAGTTGTGGTGGTAATTCTAAACCTCAAAATTTTTTGGCACACCTAGTGGGACCTTTGTGATACATGAACCGAATCCAAACAAGGGATGGAAAAGACTTCGAGTATTTACACTTATCACATACCAGGAGAGGAATAAATTTGTAGAGAGAGTCTAGAGGTCCAAAAGAGCTATCCTTCCAGCCCATAGCAAGGGGTAGGAAGATAGGAAGACCAAGGAAAAGAAGATCTAAGAGAAGTTCAGCTCAACCCACTTACTACACTGATTTACCAAATTCTGATCAGGAACCTTAAAAAAGTCCTCCAACACTTCAATTTCAAGTTGTTCTTGAGCCATCATCAGAAGAGGAACTACCTGAAGTTGCAAATCTTTCTTAAGAAACACCAGCAATGGCTAGAAGATTGCCTTTTGTTCCATTTGATCAAGGCAGTCCTCTAAGGATTGCAAATCACAATAACATACCACTGGTAGCATTAAAGGTCTCCATAACAAGAGACTACTATCAAAAGGGCTCCATAAGAAGAGATGAGTGATTTCAATCTCAGATTTCAGAATACTTGGAATAGGATTTCGGACATGTTAAGACCTTCTGCTGAATATGCATTTTTGTACTTTCTTAAAAGCCTGAATAGTGATATTTCAATAATGATCCAATCTATGGGGGTAAATTCTTTACCTCAAGCTTTTGATGTTGCAATAAGGGTAGAGAATAGTCTCATTCAGGCAGGAAAGATAGCTCCTAGGCCACCCATGCCTTACTTTCCTAATGTATAGTCCAATATGCCATTAGCTGTTCCACCTTTGGCCTCATTGCCAACTTATAAGAGTGAAGAAATAATGCATGCTATATCTTCTAATGAGTTGCAAAGTATAAAAGATAGCCAACAAAAGATTGAGAGCTTATTACAAACCTTTGGAAATGAGCTAGTGAACCTAAAAAGGAAGCAAACTCAAGGAAACCCAATAGCCCATAATAAAAATCACTTTTCTAGTTCTTCATCCCAATAGCCTACTCAACCCACTTACCAAAGCGGCAAGTAGCAATACCAAGGAAGTAGCACTGCGAATAGGCAAAATTGGAATCAAAGGCCTTATAGACCTTACAATCCTGCACCTCTTAATATTGTTAGGGATATTGTTCCTAACAAAAATAATATTGTTTCTGATTTTGAATGGTGCTTTCCTTGCAATGAATACCACAATCAACCCACGTGTGCTAATGGGTGCTTAATCAAGCCCTAATGGTTCAAAATGCAATTAATTCACAACCTACTATATTTACTAAAGAGACTCAACAACACCCCAGGATATAACTACTATGGACACTACATTTATTAATTGGTAAGAGGAAGAGTTATGTGGATTAAATGATGATTCACCTGTGTCATAAAACACAAGAGCCAAGAAGAGAGCTCTAGACTTAGAGTAATCAGCTGCCATGTTTGCTTCCACAACTCAATCACTATTTATTGCTTTAGTTTCTATTCTAAAGGGGCCCTCTACTCTTGCAAACAAAGAAACAAAAAATAAGAGGGAAGCGGGTTAGACCATTGAAAAATCACCTCAGAAGGTACAATTTTATATTCCCTATAATATTTTTGATAATATGAAGCAGGTGAATGTTTCTATTTCTATGTGTGATTCATTATCCATTCCAAGACAAGCTGATTTATTAAAGGAAGAGTTGTCAAAAGGGATAGCAAGTTCATAGCAAGCTGTAAATCATCCTCCTAGAATGGTTATGGTCAATTCAAAGCCTTCAATAGTTCATGATGAAGTGGTTAAAGGAGAAAAGAAGATTGGTAAAGTGCAGCTACCAGTAACACAAGTGAGTAAAAATACTACAGATTTGAAGCAGTCAGCAACAAGAGTTGAAAGAAAGTCAGTAAATATGCAGAAGATGACAAAAAAGGGGGGTAAGAAATCTGCAAATTTCTTTAATTATTGGAAACAAATTAGTTCATAATTCTATGGTGGATAGTGGTGCAATCAGCACTGTCATGCCAAAGAACATAGCTAATTTGTTGGATTTAAAGTATGAACCCCTTGAGAAAGGAGTTATCCAGCTTGATGGTTCCTCAGTTAAGACCATAGGTGTTGTTAAAAATACAAGTTTGACCTTATACTCGTGTCCAAACTTCTCCATTTCCCAAAATATTTTTGTCATAGATCTTCCACCTTACTTTTCTTTATGTTTATCAAGAGACTTCACAACCAAAATAGATGGATACTTCTCATTAGACTGGTCTCACCTGTATTTTAGAACTAGATATGGTGCTAAGGTGACCATAAAATTAGAGTTATGGGCCAAAGACCACATAGAGCCTTATAATCCTAGTCCCATAAATGCAAGTTGTGTGATCATGGATCCAGATGAAGTCAATGACAGTTCATCTTATAGCACACAAATTGAAGAGTATCCTGATATTGTTTTAGATGAATAGGAAACTAGAAATGATCAAGATGATGATGTGTTTGATGCTTGTTTTGGTAACTATGTGATGTTAGAATCTAATTCAGTTGTGCCTAATCTAGTTAAAGATCAATGTTCTAAATTTGAATTAGCTAACCAACTATGGGATCTATATTTTGATGGATCTAAGAATAAGGATGGTATTGGTGTAGGAGTTATGTTGGTTTCACCTCATGGTGATAAATTTTATGTTTCTTACAAGTTATCTTTTCCATATTCTAACAATATAGCAGAGTATCAAAGTCTTATTCAAGGCTTGGAATGGGCTAGGAAAAGAGGAATCAAATGATTGAGGGCATTTGGGGATAGTGAGTTGATAGTAAGATAGGTGAGAGGTATCAATGCTATTAAAAATGATCTCTTGAAGTTGTATAAATCTAGAGTTTCTGATATTTTAGATAATTTTGATGCATTTAACCTTATTTCCATACCTGGAAGGAAAAATATACATGCTGATAGGTTGGTTGGTATTGGTGCTCATGTTTCAATTACTGGAAATAAAGGATAGATCTCAGATCATTCACATGTTAAAATTGTTGTAAGGCCATCTATCCCAGACAATGATATTAATTGGCAGGTGTTTAACACTGATGAACATATTTTGAGCTTTATGACAGAAACATAAGACTTTTCAGCTTCTAAAAATGACCAGTTCAATCAGCAAATAGAAAATCAGATCATTCAGTTGAAGACTAATAAGCTTCCAAGGGGATTTGTTAGCTTAGAGTCATCTTTCAACTCTGATGATCAATCCAGAAAGAATAAAACCAGCTTGCTGATCAAAGATGATCACTATGAAGAAGTGGAGATATTTAGAGACAAGTTCTTGAAGGTTGGTAACATTAATTCCCTTGAGGAAAAGAAAATATTGATTGAGTTATTTAGGGAATATAATAATGTGTTTGCATGGGATTATTCTGACCTAAAAGGATTTGATCCTCAGTTAACTCAGTATACCATAGAATTAGAAGAAAATGCTAAGCCCTTTAGACAAAGGAAAAGGCCCATCAATCCCAAGATAGAACCTTTAATGTTGAAAGAACTGAATAAACTCCTGAATGGTGGCATACTATTCCCTATCAAACATACATCTTGGGTTTTAAATCTTGTTCCCATGAGAAAGAAGAATGGAGAGATAAGACTTTGTGTAGATTTTAGGGACCTCAATAGGGAATCTCTAAAAGATAGGCACCCTCTTCCTTCTATGGAACAAATCCTGCAATATGTATCTGGTTTAGAGAGAATCTCCCTTCTTGATGGTTATTCTGGCTATAACCAGTATTAGTAAGAGATGAAGATCAATTCAAAACTTCCTTCACTACTAAATGGGGTACAATGGCTTATAGGGGAATTCCATTTGGATTATCAACCGCAAGAGCTACATTCCAGAATGCAATGGACATGACTTTCATGAATTTGATGTATAAATTTGTTCTAGTATACCTAGATGATGTCACAATTTACAACAAGGTTGCAAACCAGCACATAAGCCACTTGAGACAAGTCTTACAAAGATGCAGGGAGTTTGGGATCTCCTTTAACCCCAAAAAATCTATTTTTGCAGTACATGAAGGTAAACTATTAGGATACCAAGTGTCTAAAGAAAGGAAAACAATTTATCTTGGAAGGATTTATGCAATTCTGGAATTATCATTGCCAAAGCATAAGAAAGGATTGACGATTTTCATTGGAAGGATAAATTTTGTTAGACGTTTTATTCCTAATATTGTAGATTTGTTGAATCTGTTGACTGTTATGTTAAAAAAGGATGTACCTTTTAGCTGGACTACTGAAGGAAAGAAGAATTTTGAATAGATTAAATAGGCTTTGTCTTCAGCCCCTACTTTACCTAATCCTGATTTCTCTAAGGATTTTGTTTTGTATCCTTATGGTGGTATTGACACTGTTTCAACAATGCTGGTGCAAAAGAATGAGGAAGGACAAGAGCAACTAGTAGCCTTTTTTAGCAAAGGTATGAATGATTATGAGAAAAGATACAACTTTGTAGAAAAACATGTACTAGCTATTATAAAAGCCTTAAAAAAGTTTAAGCATTTGGTTTCTGGGAACAAAATACATCTAATGATTGCACACCCTAGCATTATAGAGTTTTTATTAAACAAGGATGTCAGTGAAAAAAGGGCAGGATGGATAACTAAATTCATGGAGTATGAAGTGCAAATTGATGTGACCAAGCTGGTTAGAGGCAAAGGCTTATGTGCTCAGATGGCAGAAGGAGAAGATCAAGTTAAAGCCACTAAAGAGGTCATCTTGCCCCAAGGTAATTCTGTACTAATTAACGATTCAGCATCATGGTTATCAGATATGACCAGATTTCTGCATACTAGTTAATGTCCAATGAATCTTGACAAAGCCAAGAGAAGGTACTTTAGATTACAATCTATTCTTTATGTTTTAATTGATGATACTCTTTATAGGAAGGATTTTTTTGGTATTCTTCTCAAATGCATAGATTATATGGATCAAAGAAAGATTCTATTTGAGTTCCATGATGGATCTTGTTAGAAATGGAAAAGAAAAATGTAAATAAGCAATACCAGGAAAGAATCTAAGCGAGTTAATGCATGAAAAGATATTACCATAAGATAGGAGAGAGAAAGCTTCAAGATCCAACACCATGAGACA